>JANTEX010048885.1:0-10190 GCA_024741295.1 Macrocera vittata
AAAAAAGTACAGAGATTTGGATTTTTAATGATTATAAGTTTTTAAAAATGAAAACTAACTGACATATCGCAGTTCTAGCTAAAGCCTGTAATCAGTGGCGGATCTACCTCAGGCTAAAAGGGGTAATTACCCCCAAACTTTTGATTTTTATTTAATTTTACAGAAATGTGTGTAGATAGTAAATTTTTACTGCCTCTTCATAAGTATCAACACAACCGTAAACAAGAATATCATTACATAAGCTCTCCTCACCATCCAGCCCTTTAATGATTTCATGCTGGATACGCTGACACAACTCCGGTGCCAGCGAAATTCCAAATGGGACTTTATTCAGTTTATACCGTCCAAATGGTGTCATCCAAGTTGCACTTTGATTATATACGCAAAGTATTCAGTCATAACAAAAACAGATTGCCACGACTTCTTGCTGACGAAGCTATTATTCAAAACGATTATTCAAAACGTGTATTGGACTAACGAGTGATCTTCCAGAAAGGCGGTGTTGATCTAAATTTCTACGAACTAAACATTGTATGGTATCGAAAACACGATGCCGTCTTAAACGCACTTAACTATTTGAGTATTTATAACTTAGTACGAGATGCAATCATATCACAATTCCACGATGAGTATGTTAATCTTTCGTCATGTACAACGTGAACTTTCCACATGTACATCGAATTTCAACTGTGACGATATCCCATGCTAACAAAAGACGAATTCCTCGCGTTTCCCATTGGCCAGTGATTTGGGTATTCATATTCATATCCCATTCTAGTTCAACAACAGCTAGATTTCATGATTGGATTAATGCAGTTGTTTATGCTGCATCAGCGTCAAACGGTGGGTCGCCTGAATAAAATCCAGTAGTTTTCGCAACACAACTTGATGAAACTGAGGAACTTTCTCTGAATAACTGTGAAACCAATCCAGAGTTCTCAGTCTGGCATCTCGCATAGTCAGCAACGCACAACACTCTAAGATAACTGGTTAGCTAACAGTGGCCCGTCAAGACAGCTACTAGAATTCTAACCTGCCATCTGCTAAATCTAGTAGTAAAGCTAAGGATTGCAAACACCGAATATGTCGCATTAGCTCGGCAAGTGAGAAACCTATTACAGGTTACGGTCCACATAAGCACGAACTAGTGCTCTCACTAGCCTAAAGAAGCCCAACAGAAAATCTGTCAGCGAGTCTGTTCTGTGTCAAAATTTCAGATTGAAATACCGTTGAATGCACATACAAGTTAGCGTCAGCATTTAAAAGAAACACTCCCGCATCCATTCTTCAGCCATCAGTATAAAATGATAATCCTGTCAAAGTTTGGAGATACGGATTTTGGATTGTGCCATTCCTCTCTGCTTGGTATTGTGACACTGTACTGTCTACGGAAAATAAATTCGCGCGGGAGGATCCAGTGACTAGATCAAGGTGTGAGTCTTCACTTCTCCAGGTTCTACCTACAATCTTTCTACAGGCAAATAGAAAACTTTGTGCATTTTTGAAAGCGCTGTTCACATAACAGCCAGTTTAATTTCTAGTCAAGTATCACTCCTAAATACTTCACACTATCAGCTGGTTCTAATTGAGTACCCTTTATAATAATGGGTTTCACATTAGGCATAGCTCGTCGTGTCGAGAATAAGACAACCACAATCTTTGCCGGGTTAACTGCCAGCTTGTTAGCGGTGCATCAGGTATCGACAACCATTAGTGCTCGTGAGGTAAGTTTAGCTACAATGTTTTCGCTTATTCCACTGAACTGTAATGTTAAGTCGTCAGCATCTGCTTGGCTATAGAAACCAGTCTTTTTTTAATCTTCCTAAGAGGGCGTCAACCCCTTAGCACCACAAGAGTGGTGATAATACACCACCCTGTGGGCAACCTTTCTCTACGTGGACCGCTAGCTCGCAACAAACAGCTTTAGCCAGAATTCGACTGCAACTCAGCATGGAAATAGTTCAGTCTATTAGATATGGATCGATGCCGTGCTCTGTGGCTGCAAGCAAGATTTCGCCGTTAGTTGTCCTGTAAAAAGCACCTTGAATGTCAATAAATGCACCTATAGCAATATTCTTGACGTCTAGTGCCATTTCGATGTTATGAACAAGTACGTGAAGCGCAGAGCACGTCGATCGTTCTGATCTATAAGCATGTTGATGCACACTTAGATCCCTTTCAAATTTTATATTGCCTCTATTGTGCCGATCAACCAATCGCTTCACTGTCTTAAGAACGAATGAACTGTCTGAAGTTCCTTGGTTCCGCACGACCAGGTTTCGGTAAAAAAGAAACTCTCGTTACGCGCCAGGATTTTTTTTGTTTGCGTAGCCATGAGAACTAACAGCCTGAAAAAAGGCGATTACGGTTGAGACATCAACAATGGATAAATAGACATCTTCCAATCTCACGACAGATGGTTTCAACAACAGGCAAATCATAACATGTAAAAGGAAAAATCGTGGAATTTTTCAGTGTGAACAATTTTCCAGAAATGACAACAAACAAAATCAAACGAAGAGAAACATGTTCAACTGTCTGTAAGGTCGGCATGGTGCTAAGTAATGTTCTGTGAGAACGTGTCTCAGAAAACCCAAGACATTACAGTGAGCAAGATGAGCCCAATTTCTCATGAGCTCAATCTACAATTTAACGGCGGCTTTGGCCTAGCAGCACAATGTGCATCAGGCTAAAAATCCCCATGTATTCTCAATTACTTGTTGTGCACTTATGGTTTCGGGCTCGCAGCTAAATCTAATAACGGAAAATGCTACGCCAACTTAGGCTCTGTTGGACAAACGTGTGGTCCGTGAATGCATTATCTTTTTTCTGTGGACTAATTGAATCTCACTATTCGCTATATATGAGGAAAAATTCTTAAATTCATTTTTAAGTCATATCGGAACTCAGCACATCGGCGTTTCTTGGATATCCGCAGCGTTTTGTTGCAACAAACAATTTTTGTAGCCGTACAATACGAATTTAAAGAATTAAACATGAATTACAATATTGTACTTAGAGGTCTATCATTCCACCTTGATCGCTTCATTTCGGATGGCTCTGGAAGGGTAAAGTCTTTTAACGGCTAATAACATTACCCGCTGAAATTGAAGCTATACATAATTCCAGACCACTAGCACCTATGCAGCCCACAAGATGTTGAGGGCATACTTGCCGGTCATGCGGAACACAAAAAATCTGACAAAGAAGTAGCAAAAGATCAAGGAACTTCGGAATATAGTCTGGAAGAGATGGACATGGGAATATTTAATTAGGCTGCAACAGCGCAGCTATAAATCTATTGGTTTTGCGATTTTTGGTTCTATAAATTTTCTGTTCTACAGCCATTCTTTCCAACATGTTTTTGATTGATCAAATTTATCCTTTGTCGGTTTTCGGTCTTAAATATTTAATATTCATACCAAATTAAAAAATTTAAAACGTAGCACTATAGCCTCTCTATCTAATTTACTCGGATCCGAACAAAATATAGCAACACCGAAAGACTAGAAATTTTTTGGATCAATGACCAATCTCTTTCTGTTGCTGATTATCGATATTATCAGTAACATAGAAGAAATATAACTATGGGTAGAGAGAGGTGCATTTGAGAATACAGCAAAATTCATGAGACTTAGGTAGGACAATATAACCACATTATGTATCATTGGTTGGTCTAAAGTATTTGTTCACATAGAATACACTACCTTGTTTTTTTTGGATTACTTCCGGAAATTTATGGGTCACTTTCGTAGTTTTTGGATCATGTTTAGTATTATTGTTGACTTTCCGTTAACTTTTTGGTCACATCTGAAAATTTTCGGTTTACTTACGGTATTTTTCTTGGGTCACTTCTTTTATATTTTTTGGGTCAATTTCGGTATTATTGGGTCAGTTTCTATAATTTTTAACTTGCTTACACTAACTTTCGGAAGACTCTCGAAATATTAGGATTGATTCTGATATTTCTTGTTATTTATTTATTTTCGGCTCATTTCTGATTATTTTCGAGCCACTTTCAGGATTGTTGGTGTTTTTGGGTCACTTCCGGTATTTGTGGGTGACTTTTGGGATTTTTTTTTTTGCACTTTTCGGGCCAATTTCAGCAGTTTTTGGGTGACTTTCAATATTTTTGGTGACCATCCATAGTTTTCGACATTCTTCCAGTCATTTTCAGTTTACTTCCGGTTGTTTTTGGATCGTTTTCGATACTTTTCGGCAACTATTCGTAAATTTCTAGGTCACTTCCGGATTTTCCGGTACTTTTGGGTCACTTACGGAAGTTTTTCGGTCACTTTCGTTAATTTTGGATCAATTTCAAAGTTTTGGGTGACTGTCCGAGTTTTCGACTCACTTCCAGTATTTTTGGAGCTAATTTCACCTTTAATTTTTTTTTTGGTTTCCGTTGATATTTTCGGTTTACCGCCTATAGTTTTCGGAAGTATATTTGGGTCAGTTTCTATAATTCTCGGCTCGCTTCTGATATTTTTTGGGTCACTTCCGATAACTGCCGTGGATCACTTTCGGATTATTAGAGCAGCTCAGATAACTTTCGGCTCTAGGGTCGCTTTCGGTAATTTTGGGGCACTTACCCTAATTTTCGAGTCACTTCCGGCAAGTCTTTGATCCTTTTTCAGTTATTTAAGGGTCACTTTCGGTATTTTCGGTTCACTTTCGGCATTTTATAAAATCTCACTGTGGTGATATAAATGCAATATTAAAGCAACATAGAATTCTATGGTGCACAATAGTTACAAAGCGATATTAATTTTACAGGAATTCAATATTGCACAGTAACATAGTTATGGCGCAGTTGAATCACATAAATATCGCACCAATATATTGTCGGGGCTATCGCGTACTTTGGCGTTCACTATTGCATTAAAATTAGTGTGGAATCACGGCACGATAGCAGCTTATTTCACTGCATTTTGCCGTACGGGTCAATATAACATACTATACCCTTTTTATTAGTTTTATTTTACAAATCTATAAATTTTATGTGAATACAAAAATATACTACAAAAACCGTGATTTTTCTGTCAGCCTATACTGTGGGTTAGCAATGATTCTCTTATCTACAAAATTATGAAATTAAGATCTTTCTGGACAATACTAAGAAAACAGTTGTGAAATCCGTCTGGTAACCTTCCTGGCTAAGTCACTGCATAAGGCATACAGGTAAGTACATTCTGGAATTTTTAATTACATTTCTGATATACTTTATATGTTTGTATATCTCTTCTTAGCTTCGCTAAAGTGTATAAATAAGATATCACAAATAATTTAGGCAGATTGACACATGACATTTCCTCAATTGAATTGCCAATTTATCGAATTGGCAATTAATGTATCGTCATTTGTTGAATTTTATTTGTGTAATATCGAATAAGACAATTTTCCTTATGAATTATCGCTGAAATATTTTATATTTATTTGGAACATACTACATTTACTTATATAATATGTATTTTTGAATACATGATAGATATACTGATTAAGAAATAGGAAAAAAATTCTATAAAAAGTGGATTTTTGTCCGGAAGCTTTTATGTAACCCATTGTCCGAGCAAACAAAAAGGGATGTGTATTTGTTAAGAAAAATCAAACCAAAATTGTTGCCTCAAATCAGAGGTATGGTCTGAATCTAAATTAATTTCAACATGTGAATCAACAAATGCTGAACATATGGGATCAAACAGAATTATCAATTTTACCTCTTTAAATTTATTTGAATAAAATCGGATAATAAATAAATCCTTTAATGACTTAAAACCATAAACTCATATATTTAGAAAATCAAAAGGTGATACAAAAACTTAAATATTACAACACAATTTGTTGAAAATAAAAATGTTATGTTTGAGGTTTCTTAAAACAATAGGTAAGGTTCATTACAAGCACGGAAATTCATTTATTATTTTTTTTTGAAAAATGTGTATAAGTGAAACCATTTTCATTTATTTGTGGCACTTTTTTATTCGGCTTCCTTTATTTTGTTTGGTTTTAAGTTTAAAGAATACAATTTTTCTAAATACTTAGTTTAAAGTCCTTTTATTTATTTTCAAACCATTTTTTGTTTTGTTTTGAGTATCATCAATTTTTTTTGTGGGGGTAAGTGAGTTATATAAGACGGCACATATACGTGTATAAAATTTAATACACATAATATACATATTGCAAAATGAAATATTCACTAAAAAGGTCCGTTTGCAAGTTATGTATATAATGCTACTCAGCATTTATGTTTCATTAGATTCACACACAATCTACCAATATATTAATACGGTCGAAAAGGGATAGCTATTTTGGTATTCAAAAATATTAGTACACAATTTCAAACAAAAATGTATTGGAGTGGAAAATGAGTTTCGTTTTAAAATCGATGGATGTTTTGGTGCCTGGATACACAGTTAAAAGTTTAGATTCTTTTTTATAACCAAAACTATAAAGTTGATGTAACAAGTATAATAAGCTGTTTTTTAAAATATTTCAATTTGCCTTATAGTTTTATAAAAGTGCTTTAAACCGTCACAGTTAAGAAATAATACGAATTTAAGAAATGAAATTGATTTACATATATCATAACAAACTAACTGCCATAATAAAAATTCTATATTTACCTTCAAAATCTTGTTCCGTATATCCTTGATGTGTTGTTTGGCATATACCTGGGTCTTTTGATGCTTCATTATCACCAGATTCATCCATTGTCCAAGGTCTGTAAAAAAATTATATAAATAGATTGTTAAAAATACATATACAATTTTATATATTTACTTTTAAGTGATAATCGATTATAGATAATATGTATGTGGCGATATGGCAAAATTATCACATTATAAATTACATTAAAACTTATCGCAATCTAAAATGACGTAAAATCTTTGAAAAAATTAAAGGTAAAGAAAAAAGACGAGGAATCCTTTATTGCAGGCGGACAATAAGAAAATCCCACAATTTGGGGGCTCAACCGGGATAAGAAATAATCGCAAGAATCTTTATTATTCATTTTGTTTCGAAGACGTTAGACGGACACGTAAATGCTGAACGATTATAAAGATTTGACGGTGGCTAAGTTGCGTGCAAAACTCGGAAACCCAGAATTAAACAATAATGGTTAAAAAGATGTTTCACGAAAACGATTAATTGACGCTAATCATGGACGAAAGTTCAATCCAGAAAGAAACAGTACGGATTTTCATAATGCAATTGAAGACAATCGTAGTGTTACAAGTGTTTCGTGTGGGTATGAACCGTTGCGGTAACAATTGACAATCGGATAACGGTAATGGTGCAAATGGTGTTGATATTGTGTCCGTATGTGTATCGTATGATCGAAATTGTAAACTCAAACGAATATAGGAACATCGATTGTAATTTAATATATTATTAGCAGTATTTCGGATGTTGAATCGAATAAAATTGTATTGCACGGTGCGACGTCTTTTTGTAAATTAAAAATGGAAATTCGATACATCGTCCGGAAATCGCGAATGAAAGTAATGTACTAAAACTTTGGAAACATTGCGCCAAACTGTCCAAATAGCTTGAAACCAACGGGTGCCTACAAAAACGACAGTCCAATTTGCTTGATGATTGAAAGCAATTCAACCAGCCAGTCAGAAGATTGTCGTTTATTCAAAAAAAAAACCGTTATCGAAAAACAAATTGACGAATGGATTAAAAACGAAATAATTCAAAGGTCATCCTCGGATTTCGGCAGTACAGTTGAGCTTTTTAAGAAGAAAGATGATCGTTACAGAGTTTGCGTTGAATATTTATCGGAATATCGAAAGGAATGTGATCAAAGATCAGTTCCCGATGCCGTTGATAGAAGATATTTTGGACAATTTGCAAACAGCGAGAATATTTACGACGCTTGAACTGAAGACCGAATTTTCGCATGTCAACGTTGACGAATCCAGCAGAAAATACACGACATTCATTATATTGGTCAATAAGAATTCATGATGATGCCTTTTGGATTATGAAATGCTCCGGCAGCATTCGGCAGATATGTTGACGATATTTTTCGAATCAATCAAGGAATTTTGTGAAAGTATTTAGACGATTTTATAATAATTTCCCAAGACGTTGAGCAGAGAATTAAACGTCCGCAAGTAGTTTTGAATAAAATCGCTGAATATGGATTACAAATACAGTGGAAGAAGTGTAAATTATGACACATCTTTTCGGGTGGTAATATTTAGCTGTCAGACTACAAAACTCAAGCAATTTTTAAATCTCCACAACCAAAGATGTTTAAAGACGCCAAAGACCAAAGACGTTTAAAGACGCTGAAAGTCTCTGCCACATTTTTCCAGCCGATAAGCGATTTGAAAAAAAAAGAACGAAAGCTTTGAATTTGGACCAAACCAGATGATTGCATGCAAACAATTGAAATCCTAAATGTCACAACAGCTAATTTTGTCAATATACAATCAAGACCGAGAAACGGAATTAACTACGAATGCGTCGAAATTCGGATACGGTGCGATTTTATTCCAAAAGGCTGAGGATGTAAAACTTCATCTAGTATATTACATGATCAGGAGCACAACAGACGCGGAACAGAAGTACCTACAGCAGCTACGAATTAGAAAGTTTAGCGGTTATAAAAGCATTGATCCATTTTCGAGTATATCTCTTAGGCTTCAAGTTTAAGATTGTGATGGATGGTTTAGCTATAAAAAAATAATGGAAAAATAGAAGAAAGAAAAAAAGCAGCAGTTACAAGATGGGTGTTGCAATTGCAAGAGTTTTATTAGGTTGTTGAGCCTCGATCTGGAACGCAGATGCAATATGTCGACGCATTAAGCAGAAATCCTGTAGAAGAAGTAAATATGTGCCGGTCGTGAATGTTCCAAAAGTCATGCTATTTGAAATAAAACGTCGTGTGCATGAGCTTGGACATTTCGTCGCTATTAAGATGAAATGCATTATCGAACGAGAATATTTTATTCCAGAATTGAGTGACAAAATTACGAAGTGCATTGACAATTACGTGAGTTGCATATTAGTGGAGCGGAGAAAGGGAAAGCATGAAGAATTTTATTAATTTAATTAACGGTACGGTTCAACGGTCGATTGGTATTTCACCATTTCAATTATTATTCGGAACCAAAATGCGTCGGCCTGAAGATGTGTTGCTAGCGGAAATTGTTGAAGAAGAAATCTTAAAACAGTTTTGCGATGAACGTGATAAACTACGCGAACTAGCAAAAAAAAAAAAACAAATTTGTGGCGTTCAAGATGAAAATCAACTTAATTATAACAAGAAATGCAAAAAAGTGTATGATATGATGTCGAGAAGATTGACGGTATCTTTGGACCAAAGTAAACGTCCGGTAGTGCCGATAATGTGATGCTGTGGCTAAAGTCGCTCCTGTACGAATCCGAGTCGGACTAATGCAGGATGGCCGAGTATGGGGATATGGCTAAATCATCATATCATAAATTATATTAAACTTATCGTAGACACATATGAATTAATTTGTCATTGAAAGATTGTAAACGAAATAAAACCTTTAAATAAATCAAAAATAAAGAAAACCGAGAGGAAACATTTTATTCAAGACGAACAATAACGAAATCCTACATTTATATTATTACAAGAGTACCTACTAATAAATTATATACGATCGTTTATCAAATATTTAAGGAGGACAATCTTATGAAAATATTTTAGGACCAATAATAAAATGGCAAACTATGCTAACTTTAAAAATTAATTGTGTCTACATATTTTAACCGGTTTTCAAGGATAAAAGGTAAAATGATAAAATGTATAAAATATAATTTTTTGATCAAATTATCATTTGTTTTCACTATGATAAAGTTACTAACAATATAACTTAATGGATTATCACTTAAATATAACTGAACTATGTTTTTAAAAAATCGGGTCTCTACTTATAAAAACGAATTATTTTCTTAACAAACATCAGTATGAAAATTTTAGTTGAATTTTGCATCTATACAAAATATTAATAACGTATATTTTAATTAGGATTGAAAACAAAATTCATATTTTATTGAGCTAAAAATATTTCTAATTTATTAAAGTCATGAAACTAATTATTAAAGTCTTGAAACTGTCTTATTAATTTGTTGTGTGGCGGATCCTTTCAACAAATTAATTAGACAATTGTTTTTTTGCTCAATTAAATATGAATTTTGTTTTCAAT
>JANTEX010048996.1:0-10189 GCA_024741295.1 Macrocera vittata
TTTTATGGTAGTTTTATTAAATTACATAATACATATATAGCAACTATATTAATAGAGTGCGGCTTACAAAGCTGGACTTTACAAAAAGAGTGTTCGATTGATGACCTTTAGTTCCTCTTTAAAAAGAAATGGAGTCTTTTTACATATACTGTCATAATCTTTTCAAGCATTCTTGAAGAAGATGTCTGAAATTTAGTTTGAAGAAAGCTTTCTGAAATATTATAGAAGAAAACTTAAAGAAATATTTTCCAAGTACCTATACTACTTTAAGCATTCTTATATAAGAAGACATAAAGACTTTTTGAAGAAATCTTTAATAAGCACTAAACATAATGTTTTATTCTTATGTAAGAAAACTTAAACTTTACTTGAAAAAATCTATTAGAGCCGGACAATATCTTGATAGTATCAGTATATGTATATCGATAACTTTTAAGTACATATATCAATAACTGTAATTTGATTTTTTTATTTCTAGAAACATTATAAATTGTACATGTCGACCCTGTTTTTTTAAACGATCCCAAAGGACGAAAAGAAAAATGTTCAGTACTGTTCGAACAGGGGATCGATGTATATACATATATATCGATATATGTCAATAAACTCGATATATATCGATATATATATACATATATATCGATGTGTATAAATATATATCGATATGTATCAATATTATTGATATATATCGATATTATCGCAGTTTTCCTATATAATTAAATATTATCGATATCTAGCATATATCAATACATTTCGGATATCGATACTTTCAAGATATCGTTCAGCCCATATACTAAGAAAGTTTTTTAAAGTAAATTCTTAGATTTCTTATGTAAGAATAAAACATAATTTCAAGTGCTTATTAAAGATTTCTACAAAAAATCTTTAAGTCTTCTTGTACAAGAATGCTTGAAAAAGAATAAAGTAGTATACTTGGAACATATATCTTTGAGCGTTCTTTAAGTTAACTTCTAAATCTATCTAGATTTCAGAAACATATTTTCGAATTCTATTTTAAGATTTCTTCAAACTTCTGACGACTTCTTGAAGAATGCTTACAAACGAGTATGACAGTGTACGAAAAGAGACTCAATCTCTTTTTAAAGAGAGACTTAAGGTCATAATGAAAACGCTATTTTAAAAGAATACGTTAAGAGTATACTTGTTATACATTCTTCAGTATTCTTTATTCTTTTGATGCCAACTGGAAAACAATCACAACGCCGACATTTCTTTCAACAATACGCTTTTTCGCAAAGGCAACAAGTGAGGGGACAATAACAAGCTTTACTAAATCTTTAGAAAACAAGTATGAGCCGAAATTCTAGAAAAAAATATATCAATCTTCACACAAACAATGCAATGAAAACCAACGTACAAAATTGTGTACTATGTGAAGATGCTCAACACAATCTTGCGGAAAGTGAAAATGTCAACTAATTAACAGAAAACAACGTTGGACAGTAGTCAACGACTATAATCTCTGGAAAAAATAGTTTGGAATCACACAATCAGTGTGCTTCTATCTAAATTTGTGGTAAAAATTACTGGTTTATAAATCATCATACAGTACTCTACAATGACTATAAACAACAATCAATAGCCAATACTCACAACCAAATTACGCAAGTTTCTCAGTTGTTCTATGTCTGGCATGTAGTGCTGTATGGAAGTAGTTCTTTAATTTTAACATATACTTTTATGGACGAATGATCATCGGTTACACTAATAATTGGAATAAAGAGAAGAAAAACGTGCAAAATAAATTCAAGAATCAACCACTAAGTGTTGCAATGGTGGGTTCGAAAATAAGCTCATTTGGAAGTAGGACGACAACATCCATCTCTCCGAAGGTTTCACAATGGTTAAAAGTCGATTATTGTGCTTAGAAAAGAAAATGTCCAGTAATCCTGCATTAGTTGGCAAATTGCCAAATTGGCAACTACAAAACTTGCTGGCCAAAGGATATGCAAGGAAATTAACGACTGATTAAAAAAAAATCTCGCATATGGTATCTGCCCTTATTTATCGTGCAAAATCCAAAAAAAAACAAATAAAATAATAATGATGTTGGTTGCGGCTGCAAAAGTAAATGGAATTTCTCTTAATTCCATGTTAATGAAAGATTCCGATCAACAATCTTCACTGTTGCATATTCTGTATCGATTTAGAGAACGAAAGTTTGGAATTTTTGGTGACATCCGTAACATGTTTCACTAAGTTAAAATACGAAAGGCCGATCAAAATTCACAAAGATTCTTATGGCAAGAAAATAAAACATCAAATCTAGATGTTTACGTTATGCATGTAATGCCATTTGGAGTAAGAAACAAAAATGCGCTGCAATTTGATGATAAATATCCAAAGGCAGCCATAGGCCTATAGCAATTACGGTAAATGACTACATCGATTATTTTCTGAGCAGTAGTGAAGAAGAAGCAATTCAGTTAATGAAAGACGTAAAAAACATTCACTCAAAAGGAGGTTTCTATATTAGAAACTAGTTGTCAAATTCGAAAAAAGTTTTAAACTAAGTACTGCAAAATCATATCGACGAAGCAGACATGAATCCTGAAACCACAAGCGAGAGGATTTTAGGAATATGGTGGTAACGGCGAAGATAATTTTACGTACTCATTGAAGTACAACCCAATGAGCAACGAGCTACTATCTGGGGTAAGAAAGCCAACAAAACGAGAAGTGCTTAGAAAGTTAATGTCTCTCTATGACCCATTGAGATTGCTATATTTCTTTCTTGTTTATGTCAAAATTGTGAATCTGTCTCAAATATTAAAAATTGTCATTTATTAGCGAGAATTCAAAAGTAGCACTACTACAGACACTTTCAATTCCAAAACTTGAACTTGAAGCAGCACGATTTATACAAAACATTTACGACAGCCATTCGACAAAAATGAGCAAACGAGTACTTTGAACTCATTCAACAACAGTATTGCCATGGCTTAAGTCAGATCAAAGAAACTATCGACAATATGTTGCATTCCGAATTTGAGAAATCAAGGAATTAACTAATCTAAATGAGTGGCGATCAATTTAACTAAACGAGGTTGATGATGCAACCAAATGAAAACACGTATCAAACAGCAGATGAAAGACCCGGAAGATAATTGGCCGGTGGACACCAAAAATTGAAAGCGAAAAGCTACGAATTCATCTGGTTCACCAAATTGTGAACAACGAATCGATGCAGCAAAATATGTACCTGACTGTTCAAAACGACTAATACTTATCCCAAAAGAACACAAAGTAACCGATTTGACAGCCAAATTTTATCATCGAAGATATCATCATCACAAAAACGAAACGGTGGTTAATGAACATTAGACAAAGGTTTCATCGAGGGGCTAATCACTCATGGAAATGTTGGGACGCCTTGATGGAAATGGGATGGAAATGCGTCTAACAGCATTTGAAAGTCCATTTCCATAAGTTGGTGTGTATTATTTTGGGCCGATGATGGTCAGCAATGACCGACGGTGCGATACATATTGAATTAGCACATTCGTTAAGTACCAATTCATTATGGCAATACGAAACTTTATATGCCGTCGAGGAACACTAATTAAAATATATAGTGACAACGGAAAAAACTTTCGTGGAGCCAATAATGAACTTTCAAATGTAGAATTCGGGAAATTCAAGAAAACACTTAAAACTATTGTGCCAACAAGAAATCCAACCGATGTACTACTAAAAACTAAACAGCTTATTGATGGAAGTGATACACATAATCAACTCTAGGCCACTAACGTATGTTCTGGACTCATCAGACGATGACAAAGCTTTAACCCCTAATCATTTTCTAATGGGAGCTTCAAGTGGATTTGAATTTTGCTAAAGTGGTGGTAAATTCCACGAAATTTGCAAATTTTTTTTTCTGGTAACGATGGACCAGTGAGTAACTTCCGACAGTCATAAGAAGAACCAAGTGGTTTACTAAAACAAAGCCAATTCAACCGGGAGACATTTTACTTATAAGCAGAAACTATTGGCCGAAAGGAATGGTTTCAAGTGGTTCATGTTAAAGATGGTCAGGTTAGTCAACCAAAACTTATTTCATTTTTTGATTCGCGGCCAAATAAACATTTCCTGCTATCTAAATGACGACCAAGTCTGAGCGGATGTTTGAAATGACATTCGCGATGAACGGAAAAATCATATAAACAAGCCAACCGACTCGAGTCACTCCAGAGACCCTAAGTAACCCTCCCTTCCCCAGCCGAGGAAACACGGAGCAACCTGAGATTCTCCAGAGGCCGTCTGAGTTTCTTTTGAAGCTACCCGAATTTCTTCTGAGGACTTCTGAGTCGCTTTCGGGATCAAATCAGCGTGCTTTCCCCAGTCTACAGAAAGTACTTTGGGAGAGGTTCGGGCAGTCCTGGGTGGTTGCGGTAGAAATTGGGTGGTACGAAAAGGGCTCTGGTAGCCTTGGGTGAAAATAAGTGGGCCTTATATGGCCTTTTTTATTTACGAGTCTACAAAAAAAAAACGCTTTATATCCTCGAAAACATCAGGAAAAAATTAAGCTGAGAGAGTGGTAGTCCAGGAGATAGCGCTGACAAATAACGTTGAGAATATAAAATAAAAATAAAGCAATTAGGGTAGTCAAAGAAAGCGACGCTAAAGAAGAGAACTCATTCTCTAAGACTTTTCTAAGACAAACACACATAGCAGTAAAAATCCGCCTTGACTGAAACGGGTCTATTAACAACATTCGATCAGTGAGGTGGTGAAAGATCATTTGCAAGCTGCAATGATCAACGGAAAAGCCGGCCAAGAGACTTATGTCAATCGATCTGTTGACGAAAGTCGAAGCCAAACTAGAAGAGGTAGTTATGGAACATGTTCTGGACGGCGGAATCTTTCTTTGAATGGAGTCAGGGGCTACCAGATAGTAAAATGAGAGCATCTGTTGAATATATATTTTCTTAGTCAAATCGTTGCTAACATTAGTGACGAATTGTAGGAATCATAACAGCCAAGCAAATCTCAAAAAGACTCAAGGCTCGCTGCTCGCTACCTATTATGAAGCTCAAAGTAGGAAAGCTTCAGAAGTGTCTTGCCATGAACATCCGACTATTTCTATGGGTTTTTCAATCACTTATACCGCTTACAGACGACGCTAGCTTTGAACAGCTGGCTTCGCCCTCTATTTTTGGTAGCATGCTCATTAAATCCACATCAATGAAATAGTTTGGCATCACTGTTGTCGAAGGTCAGCTGGAAACTACAGCAAGGTGCAAAGCTAGAAAAAAAACATCTAAAGCCTTTTGGCTGTGTCGTAAAACACCCTGTAGAAACAGTAGATTATCGTATAGTATATAATCATGGTTCTACGAATATGCAATACGAGTGAATATAAGCTATAAATCATAATATAATCCCAATCTAAATAGTCTATGTCCTTTCTATTGAAAGCAATGGAACGTATACTTGAAATAAGTATCAGATAGGCGTTATTGTAGCGCTAGTTCTACAGATACAGTATAACATGTAGTGGTGCTAAAGGTAGAACAGTCGATATACCACATAGAATATACTTTAGCCACTGTGCTAGACATTAAAGGAGCATTCAACAATGTCAAAGTAGAAGCTATACAACACGCTCTCACTAACGTACTGTGTGGTGAACGAGCTTGAAAAAAAATGTACAAAGTAGCACAGAGTGATCTTACACCGAAAACAAAAAAATTGTCTCTCGTCTGGTTACCTACAGGCATATGAAAGCATAATTATTACATGTCATACGCTAGTATTTTAGCAAACGGTGACTTGAGAGCCGATAAACCGAGACCCTCTATAATGAAGTTGTTTACCCAGCGAGTGAGTACGTCAATGTCCAGAGGTTCGAAAAATAAAACATGAAGCCGTGAGTTTGCCACCTACCTAACTGTGTAATTTTCAAGATTATTTAAAGATATTGATTTAGAAAGCTCGGTCAGATTTTAGTCGTCACAATCGACAACCGATATAGATTCGGGATTTCAGTCTGGTATTGTCGTCTAAGACAACAAACAATATAGGTTCTGGTTTCGGTCGGATATTGTCGTCTAAATCGACAGACACAATAGGTTTGGGACTAGGTCGGATATTGTCGTCTAAATCAACAGACAATATGTGAGAAGATCTGCACTCGCTGTTCAATCACAAACGAATGCCGCTCCTGTGTATCTGTTTTCGCTTTATATAGGCAACAGAACAAGAGGAAGACCGGCATATCATATTTCGTTTGAAAAGACACTGATTATGGAAAAGTGGGAGACCGTAGTAGATATAAATCGATAACATGCCGCCAATGTGAGTTCAATGCTAGGAGAAGCTTTATTTCGTTAAGGAATAGTTCATGATAGTTTTTCTGATGAGGAGATAAGACCGTGCATATTTGCAGATGAACCAATCCTTCCAATATATGCTCTAATCCTACCAAATTTTATTAATGGACTGCATTTTTGAAAAGTTTTCGTAAGATAATTTTCTGAAAGATCTTATCATAGCATCTTACTATCAACGGTGTAATGCCAGAAGTCTGGACGTAGTTTCGTAGTATGCTATTGAACCTAATATTCATTTATTTACAGGCTATATTGCTAAATTCTATCATACTAACTGGGGTAGTAGAGACATAAATGACAGACGAATAACAGTGAGAAAGTTTATACCAAAAATGTTGCTAGACATTCTGAATAGAGGAAACAGACCAACCTTTGTCAATGAGAGAAGAAGAGAAATAATAGACATTGTTCTTTCTTCTTACGATCTCACTTGCTTTATTTCGGAATGAAGTATGGTATATTTAATCGCACCGTCAGACCATATAGCGATATGTTTTAAATTGGATGCTGGGCGAAGAAAGCTACTTCTTTCGGAAATTCTCAGCTTACCAATTTGGTTCTCTTTGAGACAACATTAAATCGTGTCTTAGGTCCACGGACGGATTAAATCTAAGGTCCATTTAGGACTGCCTCTGAAATATCTTGCCCAATTGAACTAACCACATTAGACTTCAAAAGTTTCTGGTAAAACCCTCATTTGAAACATTTACGCAGAAGAAAGAAGACATTGCAAAATGATATTAAGTGTACTTCATTTGGCGAGTCGCAGAAGACCTATACAAAATCCATTAGAAGAGTGGTTTATTCGTCTTTTGGCAGTACCGAAAAATCTCTAAGTGTATTTAAGTGATTTTGTCAGAGCAGCGTTCTGTCGCCGATGTTGTGGGTCTTGTTTCCCAAAAAGTTCTTAGAACGGAACGGATCATACACTCATGAATATGCAGACGACATAGTGGTGGTCACTATCGGCAAACATATTGCTGTTTTGACCGACCTTATGCATCAGGCAATATTTTATATTAAAAGTTAGGACGCTAACATGGCTCATTCGATAAATCCGTCAAAGGTCAATTGGAGAAACTTGGAGCGTGTTTTCGAATGTGGTCTATTATTACGTGGTAATTCGTCCACTCATATGTTCTAATAGTGTAGTGTGGCAGCCGAGAGTAATCATCAGGAGAAGGACAAATAAGTTTGCAAAATTGGCTTTTATGTGTTGAAATAACAGGATGTCTGAGAACGGCACCAACAGAGACTTAAGAGTATCTGTTGAACTTATGTCCGCTAGACATTATAATTACATATACAGCAGAATGCTGTGCTATTAGCCATCTGATAAGTGGTCAATGAAGTCCTGACCTAAGAAATAGTAGACTTACATTGACTTTTCATAGGTAATCTCACTGGATCCGGCAATCTTAATGATTTCGGATCACATGAGTCCCCAAATACCGTTTGGCTAGAATTTTTAGTGTCGGATTCCAAAGTGATCAGATCCAAAGTGGTCAAAGAATGTGTACAATGCCTATACTAAATAGGAAGACAGAACTAAGCCATTTGAATGTGGGTTCCTGGCCACAATGGTTTGTCCGGAAATAAAGAGGCTAATCATTTGGGTAGTCAGGGCTCGTCTCAAAAAATGCTGGGCTCAGAATCTATTGCAACCATTACCTCATAACTATTATATAACTATTTCATTTAAAAGTTGTCGTCAGACAAACTACTTCTGCTTTCAGCCAAACAGGTTGTTTGCAGATTAATTGTTGACGCTGAACAGAAAGAACCGAAGTCGTCCACTAGGTGTTCGTCCTCGTTACTGGAAAAAACTCAATTACCACCTTTCCGAGATGAGATTAAGGCAAGTATGGCACAAAAATTTAAAATCTATACGTACCGGTTAATGATGAAAAATTGCACAATTGCCTAAGTTCGGCACCATCTTCTGGTGTGCCGAAATAAAACTAATCCTGAAAAGGTTACCGTAATATTACCGAAATTACCACTAACATATCTGGTTGTGAATATATATTATCTGTGCAAAGTGCTTGCTCTATCCTAAGTGCATCGCGAAATCTTACTTTCGCACATACATACATTATTATTAATTATTTAAAAATGGTAATTACTATTATTATTTTTATTGCATTTTCATAAAAAAAAAACAAACTAATTCATTAAAATATGTTCGCTTAAATGCTAAAAATGTTTTCAATGATAAATTCAACAACAAAAAACCTAGTGTTGTAACTACCAAGATAAAATACCACAAAAAGCCTGAGCCAATTTTTTTGTTTGCATTTAAAGTTAAAAGTTATGTGTTTTAAATACACCAAAATAATGACTTAATTAAATGAAAATTAAGCAAAAAAAAAAGAACGCTGATCTAAAGTGTTGATTTTTGCACAGCCACGAACCCATCAGGCTTATTCGACATAAATATAGAAACGAAAAAAAAAACACAAAATTTTAATTAAACGTTGGTAATCATCATCGCACAGTCATAATGAATTCAAGTAAAAAGAAAAAATAAATATTGATGCCGATGACTTGGTGTGCGCGCATATTATGTGTTTTGTTTTTTGTTTTTTTTTGTCTTTAATTTTGATTCGTATTAAAAGGCTTGATCAAAGGCGGCTTAACTCAAAGCGTATAATTTGTTTTCAATTTTCGGTTTTAATTTTTTTTTCTATATTATTTATTTTTATTTATATTACAATTACTAAACTAAAATCGGATAAAAAACTTGTTTTTACAGTAATTTCTTTTCGTTGGTGAACACATGAATTTATAATTATCAAAAGTGCGTCTTAATGATTGTTAATGTTATTACCATTTATCATTGTTTTATGTGCGTTTGCTTGTTAAGAAAAAAAAATGATTTTTTTTTCGTTGTCACCCAAACATGGATAACGTGTAAATAAACTGATTAAAAAATCAGGTTCAATTGAGAAAGATTTTTTGTTGTTGTTGTCGATTGTATTGTATACTACCGCATTGAGTCTTTCAAAACTTTGCGTTGAGATAATTATTAATTAATCATGCTGGGCCTTAAATTGATTTTCGTATAACAACAGAGACAACAAAATAATGGTACTCATATTACTATAAGATTGTTAAATAAGCTTGTAACTAGTTTCTAGAATGAAAGAGTTAAACATTTGCTACACGATACACAATTTGTGTGTTAAAATTAAAAACAACCAGTGCATACATTTTTTAAGAAAACCTTTTTCTAAAGGACGATAGGCTGTTTCAAAACAATCTTCGACCAAAATAGAATAAAATATCTATCTATCAAGGTAAAATTCATGTATTGAAGGCTGCAGAAAAGAACTTAACACGAGACTTAACATGTTTCTGAGCTAAACAGAGGACAAATATTCCGAAAAAGCGACACTTTTTTTTGTTTTTGACGATATGTTGTATAAGTAGAAAAAAACCGATACCGAAAAATGTTTACCGATAATTACTAAATGTGGTACTAATAGTAAGTTGAGGCCTAAGAACTCGAATATGATGTCCAAAAATATGTTTGCCGCTATCTAGAACTGGTATGGATTAACTATACTTATAAATATTTACCGATAGATACTAAATGCAGGGTTGGTAAAAAAAAGTTTTTTATTAAATAAAACAAAATAAACTTTTTTTGTTTTTGTTTTTAAACAGTTTTTTTTGTTTTTTTTGTTTTATTTGCAAAAACCCATTATACAGTAATATTATTAATTATTATCAATAACTATACATAACAGATACAAAGGAAAATTGACAATATACCCTTAGATTACAAATAAATAATTACGTGGCCGTATAACATATCTTACAATTACAATAGT
>JANTEX010049107.1:0-10188 GCA_024741295.1 Macrocera vittata
TTGATTACGCTTTTGCAGGTCTCGGTCACCAAAAACAAAACACATTGCGCAATAATTTTGTTTTTTTATTATTTTCATCAGTTCTTACTTTCTTACTATCTCCCTTTGCAATTTTAAATTGGCATTCTGAGCAAAAAATCTGTTAATATATGCGAAACAGTGAGAAAATTTTAGTTTGGTATATGAGAAACAGTGACAAAATTTCAGTTTCGAGTGAGAGAAACATTAAGACACTTTCAGTTTTGTAAATGAGAAAAAGTGAGAAATGTTATAATCATGTGATCTCACATTTGTGAGAAATTGATCTGACCCCGGGATCATGCTCTGTATGGATATTCTGGGATCTCCCTCTCCCTTTCTCCGATCCTTCCCATTTTTTGTGGTGAAAATTTTTGTAACTTTATGCAACTTCTGTAAAAAATCTAACTGAATCCGATAATAAGAAAAAGTCCGGTTTCTTCAATATAGGTGTTTAAGTACCCTTCCTTCTTGTCCGACCCCGCTTAAATTTTGTGGTGAGAAGTTTTATATGTATTTACAACTTCTGTGAAAACTACAACTGTATCTGATAGTTAAGAAAAAGTTCTTCGAACGACAGACTTATTTTTCAATATGTGTAGGTGTTCAGGGGCCTCCTTTTCTCTTTGTCTGATCTTGGTTAAATTTTGTCTTGAGAAGTTTTGCAATTTTGTACAACTTCTGTGAAAATGAGAACTAATTGCGTTTTGGAAGCTCTCATCTCATATGTTGCAAACACAATACGGGTCCTCCTATCATAGGTCTTCATTTTCCGTAAAAACTTCATGCAAATTCATTGAGCCGTTTGATCTGTATAGGGGACACAAAGAAGAAGTTCGTGGAACTAAAACTGTTTTGGAAGCTCCCATCTCATATGGTACAAACACAATACGGATCTTTCTACAATAAGTCTCCATTTTCCGTAAAAACTTGAAAATCCAATGAGAAACTTCATGAAAATCCTATGAGCCGTTTGGTCTGTATAGTGGACACAAAGTCTTATGAGTGAGCAAGCGAACGAGCGATTTTGACGAAATAACGCTACCAAGTCAATTACAATTTCTTACTACAATTTAGCGGTATTAGAGGTTAAGAATCTATAACGATTTACTAAAGAACCCGCAACAAAAAACCAATGACGAAATATAATTTTGTAAATGCTGTGGGAAAACTAACGTTGACTTTGGATAACTATCATCGCTCTGAATATTTACGAAATTAAATTTTGCTTGAGGAGCTACAAACAGCTGATCACTTTAAGTGTTATATAGTCTAAATGTGCTATACAAATTGGCACAAAAGTTTTATCGCTTTAAGACTTTTTTAATAGGTTAGAACTTCAGGCTGATGCAGCGAGTCTACGAATTAATCCCGATTCAATCATTTCTGTATAAAAATTGGAATTTGATGTCAAGATAGAAAAGGTAACAATCAATCCATTTGGAATTTCAAAGGAATCCTGCTAATTTTGCAACAATTTCAGTATCAGATCAGAGAAGTGTGAATTGTTTCAGGAAGCTGGTATAAAACGATCGATGATCGCTGACCGTGAAATACGATTTGTACTATACCTGTTATACATCGATCAATCACAGCAGTTCTAACTCGCAAGGCAAATGACACATAACTGAAACCGTAAACTTTAAACGAAAATATATGTGCCGTCAAATGAATCAATAGAACTAGATTTTCGAAATGGTTTACTCCGTGGATCTTCAAATTAGGGCTGTTAATAATTATCGATATCCAAAATATATCGATAAACGATTGTTATCGATAATTTAAAAAAAAATATCGATAATTTCCAACAATCGATTATCGATAAATGTCGTTTAACTAAAAAGTGTTCTGCTTACACTAACACGAATATGGACTATTATAGCCCAATTATGGTGAAAGCTGAACGACTATTGGAAAAACGATTTGTAGCAGCATTCACTTGCTTAGCATATCATGCTGTTCATTCGCAAGACGATATTAACGCGGAAATCGAACCAACTTGAAAGGTGTTAACGTTGAATTGTGTAAATCACTGGATGAGATCAATAAGGACGAAATTCGATCGGCTATATAAACAAATCAAATTATTTGGCTTTTATATAGACACATATAGCAGCGTTTGGTGGGACCGCATTATTTTCGGCATGAAAAACTGTTCATCCGGCTGACGAAATATTTAAAACGCTGTTAGCAGAGGTGGATCATATAACGAATCCTTGTAAAATCTTTGAAAAACCGCAAAGCCATGAAAATCACGAAACGCTGATGCCAAATAACTTTTTTCATTGGACGTTCTCCACAATCTCTTGCGGTGAAAAAGTTTTGGGATTGTGTTGCATATTTATTACTGAGAAAACAGTAGAAAATTACCCAAGGAATAGCGGATATTTTTGACCAAGATGGCACAAAGAATTTATTTCTTCATTGGCCGAACGAAATGGTTTAAATCTGGTCGCAAATTGGCTATTAATGACGTCGATTGATTTGTGAAAATAACGAACCAAGAGATACTTGGCTAAGTGATCAAAATATATCCGAACAAGAAGGGTTAGGTTAGGTTAGGTTGGCGGTATAAGCACCAATCAAAGGCCCTCTTGAGCCCATAGCAAACCAACATGAATGGTGAAGCTTGAACATTAGCAAGTACTCGCTGATTACACGAACCTCTTGAAATCGCTAATTTAGCAACTTTAGTATACCTTTTTGACCAATTTAACTTCACCTCACGACACAAATCCAATTAGATTCCAGCATCTTGTAACCTCAAGTATGAACAAAAACAAACTGTTTACCCAATTTATGCGTATCATTCAAACAGTGGCAACGTTGCATTTTATTTTTCAAATCACACACAAATCTCAACATAATCATAACCGATTCCTATACGCACGCAGTGTTTTGATTGCGATATCGTATATATATTAAAGTATGACTGTGTGCTTGAATGCGAGACTTGCTCTTCATCGCATTCGGCATGGAAATATTGTGTGTATTCACGAGTGTGTAAAAGTAAATAATAATAAAATACAACTCCATATATACACACAAACAGCCGCCGTTTGTGCAATAATATGTGTGTACACTGTATCGTTTTTATTACAGTTTGTCGACTCGTGTGAGACGGTTGATATTGTATGTTGGATGTTGTTATGGCTGGCATTTGCGCAACATATATTCGCCCACACAAAAACAGCCCAAAATGAATTCAATATAAAAAAAAAAACAAAATTGTCAATAACCGAGGGTAATTGGAAATGAACAAATTGCTATTCTTTTTCCGTTTTTATTTTTTGCGGTTGCGGATTTATTTTCAATTTTTCTTCCTTTTTGAGGATTACAGTCTATACACCTATGTATACATATAGAGGATAGCCACTTAACAAAGGTTTAAGATTTTAGTTGGGTATGAGGTCAGTAATACCTTTTATCGGAGAATAAAATATAGAAATAACGCTTTAACACCTATATAGGGTATTATAGTGTGTACAAGGGATGTAACAACTAATAAAAAAAGTATTCTAAAGAATTCCTGGTGAAAATGAATTCTTAAGGAGATATCCCAAAGAATGCCTTGTAATAGTACCCCTTGAAGTATGTACTTTAAAGGAGTTTTGATTGAATTTTGCTGTTTAGCGAAAACTGAATTGAAAATGGTAACTTTCAATAATTTCAAAATATAGACGTGACATTAATGGATGTTTATTACGTGTAATTTCCATGTTGCGGTTATTCTATATACATTGCGAGTTTGTGTATACAATATTATAATATATATGTTTACATACATATACATATCATACACATGCATAAAGTGCCTACGTGCCCTTGTCGACGATGCACAATGCTGGCTTTCACGTGTTCAACGCAAGCTGCGCAAACCAATCACAAATGAATACGATTTTATCACGTGGCCGTTATTATCCAAATCCAACTTACACATACAGTACTAATACTCTTGAATTGGCCGCGATTTTTAAGCACATACTCTTGGATTCTACAGATATATTATCCAATTTGAATATATAAAAACAGGGTGTATTCGAAAAGCATTCAAACGGTATTTCTTTTCTGTTGCTATTTCTAGTATATTCTCATAGGTGACATATTTTTGGTGTCTCATGATTTTTAAATCCAATAAGACCCGATACCAGGAGGTCGATACGATTTTGATAAAATTTGATGCGAGCAGTCACGAGCTACACAGATGTTGCTGGTGAGAAAATAATATCCGACAGCACATCTGAGATCTGTCATAGGTAAAATTGTATCCAATAGGCCTCTAGCAAAAAATTCTGAAGCTGAAAATGAGAAAGAGCCGCCCATATCGCAGACAAAACGGCCAAGCAAAGAAATACGCATTTTACAAAAAATCATTCGATGACAACACAAATTCCAATATGTAATTCTAGCGCGTACACTCCTCGGCAAATTTTGTAATATTTTATCGATTTATAGAACACCTTGTTAAATCAACTAAAGGGTATGCGACTCAGTTCAACGGTTCCGAAATTAGCCTATCAATCTTCGAAATAAAAGCATTTATCGACATATAGGTCCACAAAGGTTTCATTGATGGCAACGATCCGAGGACGATTTTAAACGATTAAGCCCGATATGTCATTCAATAATCTTGCCTGCAATTTGGAGAATTTTGGTATAGCGTATCGTTTGACGGACATATGATATCGTATTAAGGACGCCACTACAGCAAGAGATTAACGGACGGCTATCTGTATAAATTTATTCTATACGCTAGATTAACTAAAATAAAGGATTTCACCTATCTGCTTGACGAAAATGTTGTTTTGCAACTTCTTTTAAATCTCGAAGCGCCATTCAAACATAATGCGACATTTGAAAACTTTTCACACGTCATAAACTAATGTGCTGGCGTCATAACTAATGTGAGCGATGGTGGCGGTACTAGTTTTATTAATAAAAGTGAGAGAGAATTTAATGAACCGACAGTTTTTTAATAAAGATAATCATCCACACAGACAATCGATTTTAATAACGTTGCACATATAAACACAGCAGCTCATACGATTGAAAATTGTTACCATCTTTTCTAAGTAACACCCTGTAAACTTGCTCGTTGTACGTAAATGTACTTTTTATATACCCACATTGGCTGTATGAAGCAATATAAAAGACTTGTTTGGTGTTCAGTTTGTATGTGTAATATGGTCTATTCATAAGCATATATACTAGTCAGCGTCTGTTTAGACGTTCTTCTATCCATAAACATTATTCATTTTCGAAGTATACCATGTAGCAAACGAACATCACTATTTTCCCCGTTTAGTATATATATATACTGGCTTATGACAGTTAACATATTAAACAATTCACCGGACGACAATTCAGATTTTTTTTTTCACTTTTATGTTGTTGCGGATGTTACAGCTGCTAAAATGGTAAACAAAACAGTGGTTTCTACTATGGCTTGGTGTTGTTTCTTTTCTCAATATAAATTTCTATGCCACCCGAAAATTGTCACCGAGGAATTGCCGCTTTTCTTATTGCGATTGCGGTGTATTCAATAATAAATATTTTTTGTCATTTTATAACAAAGTAATTAATTTGTTGACTCAGAAATTATGGTTTATAAAGCATATGTCACACCAAAGTTATACGCAACAAGGTGAATTCAATTTACAGAATACAAAACAGACTAAAATTATATTGTAAGATACCAGAGCATTTCCATAATGGTAATCGAGGAATCTATTTTTATTCAATAAGTAATAGTATCAATGTATCATTAAATTGGATCTAGTATCAGTAATTGAACCCATATACATTTTTTATTTAGCTATATATTAAGCGCTTTGTGTACATACACTGCTTTAATGCTGAAGCTTCTGTAATTTTGTCAATAAGACCTGGTCTAAGAATCATTTTGGAAAAACACGACTTAAGAATCGGTAAACTGTGTTGTTACTATGATCGTCAAGTTTGATAAAGTTGTCAAAGTTTAGGGTTCGGGAATGCAGTTAAAAACGTTACTTTTGAAAAGCTTTCACAAAACTTTTTTATTTTAATATACAATGTGTTACAACAGTGTTCTGCTTGTGCTACGTAATATTTAATAGGTTATGGTTCAATGCAGATTTTCAATCGATCAGTTCGTACAATATCTAAGAATGACATATATGTATATTACGTGTTACAGTGTTGCTGTTCTATATACGTATTGCATAACAGTTATTCCCACTGTAACAAATTGTAGAACCAATTAAGGGAAAGGCAGATACAAAGAAAGGTCTAAACAGTGAAATACTTGATTTTTTTGTCTAAACTACTCACATTTCGATAACAGGTTATACACTCAAGCAGTTGTGCCGGGTATTTCTTTCGTTATGTTCAGTGGACACTTATCTGTCATTTGTTTGAAAACAGAAATTTTATTTTATCGCTTTCTGATGTAGTGAAGTAATATTTTTCTCTCCTCTGTTATTTTATTTTTGTCCGGGAAAAGCAAAAGTTTAAAAATTCTGTGTTACAGATTGGTTGTGAAATTTTAATTGTTTTTTTTTTCAATTTAAATGGAGTAATAATAAAATTATATTAGATAACCGTAAAGCCTTTATCAATAAATATACGAGGAACTCGCAAAATAAAAACACCTTTTGGTTTGGCTTTACAAATAAATATATTCACTGCTGTGATACGTATTTCGATATTACATATATCATTCTCAAACAGCTATTTTGCGAATGGAGTACTCGGTAAATAATAATATGTCTAAGTTTTACTTCTTATTTTGCGCAAAGAGGCCCATGCCCCATAAAAGATTATTATTTACTTCTGATAAACAAATTCAGGACGTTGTAAATGACGAAGTTACTAACAGCACTTCAATAAGAAAAGTTGCCGAAAAATGGAAAGCTGCCATAACAACATTGCCAAGAGATGTCAAAAAATAGAATTCAGAGATGCAAAACGAAACACTGCCAGCATGGTTACAAATTATGTGATTAATCGAATTTTTACGGACAAATCAGAGAAATAACTTACTGAATACATCGCTATGTGTTCAAAAAGGTTTAATGGTTTAACATTTGTGCATTGTAAGAAGTTAACATATGAAATGGCCAATATAAATCACTTCGCAATTCTAAATGCTTGGAAATAATATCAAATACAGTTTATCTCCGCAACCTCAATCAATAGTCACAACGTGAAAATATTTTACAACCATTTGTATGAAATCATTAAACGCCATCTATCATTCGGCGTCAAATTACGAATATTCGATTTGGATGAGACCTGAAAAATGTCAAGAGAACGATAAAACTTACACCAAAGCAATTCAGAGGCTATTCGAAAAAAAAAAGAAAATATATGATTGCGACCCCAGAAAAAGATGAAATAGAAAAAAGAAAGAAAGATAAGAAGCCAAAACAATCGATGGTTGACAAATTGAAGAAACGAAAAATCATCAGAATCCGAAGACGTATCTAAATCTGATGGTTTAGACGACGATGATTAAATGAGGAAACGAATTTTATTTTAGACGAAATAGCTCGAAATCTCGACTCTCTGCCAATAACTATATATTGACCAAATAGAAGCTGAAAGATCAACAAAGTAAAAGAAAGAAACAGAAATGAAAATAATAGCTTTCAAGTTTGGTAAGTTTGATAAAAAAAGTGTTCCACTGTATGAGTATTTCCTCTATACAGTTTCATCGAATTTGTTTGCTCACTTTGTGAATGAATAAACAAATGCAAAGTTCGTTATTATTGTAGCTTGTCCCGTTTCGCCTTAGTTTTTTTCCCTATTTGTCATTATATTTCCAATTACATTAAGTGCATTGTTGCTTCTGTTCTCTGTTCGCAAATAAGGAAAAAAACAAACAAAAGTAATTTTAAATCCTTTTTCCTTTTAACTTATATCGCTTAGCTCTCTCGTTTGGCGTCATACACCTTGTACACCCATTTCAGAAATAACGTAGAAATCGCACAGAACAAAGAAAAACAATGATGTATCTGGTACTGCGTCATCGCACCAAATACTATACATACATATAGAGAAGGAACAGCCAAGGGGGCTGTTTTTTTTTTTGCAAACATATAACGACGTCATAAAATCGAAAATTGATGTGTTCTGCACTTTATAGCGTTCATCAGTGTTTCAAGCACATGGTTTTTACAAAATACCGAATGAAATGCGAAGAAAGTTTCTTTTGTATCTACATATCTACATGAAGTATAAAGCACACGCTAAACCAAGGAAAGAGGTCTTTGACGTATATATGTGAAGCACGTTATGAAATGCAGAGAGACTTTTCCGTATATATTCCATGTGAATTATTGTCTATGATTCTTTTTCATTAAAATTTAATTAATTAACACATCTAACATTCTATATCTTGCAATACACTGTAATTTTCGACAACTTTAAAAATCATTAATAATCATTAAGAGTCTTTGAACGTGAACGCGCATTATAGAATTGATCTATTATAGAAGTGGATGTGTACATAACATCATATATAATTTAGCTAAGTAATGTATGGAATAGACAATTTTAAAGAAGGTTTCGTAACAGGTTCGTTGCTTTTCTTTTGATTTAAGTCTATACGTACATATGTATGAAGAACGTGTATGTATAAAAAATTGTGGGTATTCTTCACAGTAACAACTTTTGTAAAAGACCTGTTATATATGGTTTTTCTTATTCAATTTATGTCTAAGAGCAATTAATAGCATAACAAGCTGAAGCTTTCAGTTTGAATTTAGCTTATGTACGATGTTTATGTTGCATTCTGAGTGTAGTTTCGAGTTTACACTGAGCATTACTCTTTTGACTGTACAGTGTACATACCACATACATCTCAATGGTGATTATACTTCCGAAAATGGCAGCAAATATCTGTACAATGGTTAAGAATTCATATATGTTTTTGATATGTTCTCTCAGCAATATTATCTGAATGCTATCCTAGGCTCCGAGACTTGTTTTAAGTTAACTCAGCAATATCATAAACAGGTTTCTCTTCGTTTGTGATCCTTGTTGTAGAACAATTTCTTAGTCGTAAAGACGTCGTCAACCCACTTCTACGACTAAATCCATTGCGCTAGCGTGTCGACCACAAACAACGACAAACCTCTTTGTACAAGTTATGTGCTAGCTTTATAAATACTTACATTTATTCCTAAGCGAGAGGAGTTTGAGCGCTCTTCTCATTTATATTTAGCTATTGTTTTATTTCTTTAAGCCTTTCGGCAGTGTTGTTTGTTCATATCATTTAGTAACTTTTTCATTTTTGTGATACGAGTATACGTTTCAATCGAAAATGAAACTATTTTATTTTTATTTTTTTTTTTGTTTCTTTGAAATTGTTATTTATTTCAAGAACACTCACAGAAATATTTAAATTGTATCATGAAGACTAAGGATATGGCAGCACTTTTAGTACTTTATTATAAGGAAGTGTCACTCGATATTATTTGACATAGTCGGTGGTGTCATTGCGTCATAGAAGTGTGATATTCTTTTCTTTCGTAATTGTTAGTGGTCGATTTCTGATGGGTTGATCAATTTTAAAATGAGTGTGGCACTTCCTTCTAATAAAGTACTAAAAGTGCTTCCATAAAGAGACTTCCTTAATGAAGACCAAAGATTAGTGATAATATATGACATTGGGCTAGTCGATAACTAAAAGTAATCGGTATTAAAAAGTTATCGATATCGATAATTATCGATAACAAAAATTGATCGATAAGTGATAGTATATATCGTTCAAAAAATGATCGTTACTTATCGTCGGAGAGCGATATACTCATTATATATAATATAACCACCGTGAGAGCAAAAAAAAGGTCACCGGCTTTAAATTCTTAAACATCATCGAATGTATAAAGTAAGTAAAAAGTAAAAGCACTGTAAGAGCAAAAAAAAAGTCAACTGGTTGAAATATATCGATATACTCCTTATATAATACCGTGAGAGCAAAATAAAGGTCAACGGCTTTAGATCCTTAAATATCAGATGTATAAAACCGCTGTGAGAGCAAAAAAAAAGGGTCAACGGCTTGAAATGTATCCATATTTATCGATAGCTTATCGAAAATTATCGATAACAAAACTTATCGATAATTATCGATATATCGGTAATTTCCACAGCTTTTCCACCACGCATAGTTTTAAAGGCAATTTCATA
>JANTEX010049218.1:0-10187 GCA_024741295.1 Macrocera vittata
AAAAATAATAAAACATTGAATTAGGCTGTTATTTAAATCTAAAAGTATGAATTTAAAAACAAAAGAATTTTAAAATAAAACTATAAATTAATTTTAATTTTCGATCAAAAACAACTTTTATAAATTCAATTTATTGTTTTATTTTCTCTTTTCTATTAACGATTTAAATCTTTAATATCGGATGGAAGTAGTTGTTTCCAATTTGTATTTAGTGAATTACTAATTTTAAGGTATGCTTTTGATTGTACTACAAATTCAATCGATGATTACTTCTTAAATAATATTTTTGGACGTGACTTTTTACTGCTAATTAATGCTTTTCTAAATATCTAAAATTTATTCTTTACATTTGCTAAATTTAAGTCAGCCAAAGATGAAAAAGATCGTAAAAAACCGATCTGCCTAGCAAATGTTCAAAATACCAATAACGTGAAATATTTTAAGTATTCACTACAAAATGTACAAACGAACACGACGATAATAAACTGTTTAAAAAACAATTTTAAAAATTATCAGTATTAAAATAATCACCATTAAATGAAACGTATTAAAATATAATTAAATATTAAATGCACCCATTTAAAGATCACTTATTTAATATAAATGGAAAATTCACATCCTCAAAGATTTTGTAAAAAAACGTATTATATAAACAAGTAATATAAAATTCATTATCGAAAAACATTCTTATATATAAAGTAAAAAAGGGATCAAGGACAAATAAAAACATAAAACAATATATAAATCCCTCTCACGCCACACACACACAAAAAAGACACAAAATCTACTTAACAGTGTACCACCATACTGCAATGATTTTTGACTTCTTATTATACAAATATCACAAAATAATATACAACATATTCGGGTTGAAATGGCGAAAAAACTTAAGGGTTGCAGCACATGGCATATAAAGTGAGTGTATGTACAATATATACTCGTAGTATGCTATACATGCAGCATAAAAGTAATTCCAAATTCTACAAATCTATATATGTACAAAACAGATATACATAAAAGTCTTCCGAACATAATGGAATATAGAACAAAAGGCGACTGCGCAAATAAGAAGTTGGGAGGTGCTTTTGTTACCCAGGACGAAATAACCGATATGACGAGAGCCCGAAAAAAAAATGGGTGGAGTTATTCTTGGATAATATTCTTTTAAAATTCATTCATATTACGTTTTGATTTTTATGAGGATGTCTTGTATATAAATGGACTTAATGGTCGTTAACATTATACTTGACTTTTCAATCATATAATGGTATATTTAAATTTAAATATATATTTATAATATAAAATAATGTAAATTGATTAAACTGTATAATAATTATTTACCTGTGAATCTTTGAGACCAAGCCGTTCAGCCAGTTTTTTTCGGTCTGGCTTGCTGATGTATTTTTGCATTTGAAACCGTTTTTCCAAGCCTTTGCGTTGTGAATCTTATTTGTAAAAATACGATTTTTTTTTTGTTTAGTAAACATACAAATTCAGTGCATAATTAAGTTAATTTTGTTTTGTACCTGAGAACACAGCTCGCCGCATCATGCCACGTCGAGGTTTGCCACGCGTTGAATGTGCCCATGGAAAACCTTGTCCCGGTGGTAGTGGAAATACTTGTGGTCCACCACCTAAGCATAATTTAAATTACTGTATGTTGTACACTGAATCGGACATGGTTAAATGCACACGTACACAGCACGTCGTACTCATAATGACACAATATAAACATGTGTACGCCATAGACACCCAGAATTTTATATGATTTTTATATATTATTTATGTGTGAAAGCTTGAAGCGGCCTGGCAGTATATGTAAACAGCATTGAAAGATTTTGTCATCGCGCATTTTTGGGGGAGCTGCGCAATGATATGAGTCATCTGTCATATCAAATAACTCAATAACTCTGTTAATATGTCGTAAAGACATTTTCCACCTGAGATTTTTTTTGAGTTTACCTTTTTTTTTTGATTCTATATATAGTTAGAAGATGTTATTCTGCTAGTAAAGAGAATCAACTGAATTTTTGTTATCACGAATTTGTTCGCAAATTTGAAAACATCGCGACCAAATGCTGGCAAAAGCAGATTTAATATAAAAAAATGGGGTTTACATAGTATTAAATCAATTGTCAAGTGGCAAATGTCTACGAAATATTGGCAGAGTAATTGAGTTAGTTGATAGATGGCTCTAAAGGTGCGCAGCTCACCCAAAAATGCGATGTAAAATTCTTTCAATTCTGTTGAGAGCACATGACTTTTATACAGATTCAAAGTGGGTTAAATTATAAAAATACAGAATGGCTTCAGATGGGCTATATTTTAATTGTAATAAATTCAATAGAAAACAAGTTTAAACCGGATCTGGAGCCAACATTTAGCGTCGGTTTAATATTTTGTCTCTAAAAATCCTGACCCTGAACGCATATGTAACTATAATAATATAGCTAATTGTGGGAAAATTATGTGTGATTGTACTGTACATCTCATGTATAAACGATTCACGTATAACATACCAAATACTTAATCACACACTATATAGTCCAATCTGCGGTGTCAGTTAACGTTGAATCCTCTTCAGAAACACTTTCTATGATTTTTAATTAACATTTTCTGTTTGAATCAAATATTTTGAAAATGAATAAAAAGAAAATCTTCACTGATTAGTTACAATTGACATTTAAATGAATGCATGGGTCAATCGTTAGATATATGAAACTGGCCTACAGTACGTGCGTCGATGTGTACCTATCTACAATATACAAACAATAACATTGTACAGATAAACGCTTACCAGCTATATAAGGATTCCGACAATGTGCCAACAACGAGTGCAAATGCGGATGATTTAGTCCATGATGAATGAATGGGGCAGGTCGACTGGCTAACGGTTTTGCAATCAACTGCTGTTGTTGCTGTTGCTGTTTGTCTCTTGGATGCAGTCTATTATCATCTTGAAGATCGATGACAGGAGACTGCTGTTGCTGTTGTTGTTGTTGTTGTATACCATTTTGTTGCGTTTGAAGATTGTCATTATCACTATTGGTACCATTCGTTGGCGATGTTCCATGATGTTGATTATTATTTACATGATATCCATGGTTTTGGAGTTGCGATTGATGAATAAAATTATGTTGTATATAAGGCCAAATGTGCTGTGGTTGAATAAATTCTATATGAAAAAAAAAAAACAAATATTTATATATTTGTAAATGGACGTTAATTCGAAGTTTTGTTAGACTAACGATAAAATACATTTTTAAATTTGATATTTGGCAAAAGAGAAAAGAACAATAAAGAATCCTTTAATTGGCAAAATTAACCTTTAAGAATAGATCATAAATAGTCGATCTTACTTATATAGGGACAACATATGTAATCAATTATAAAACATGTCTATCTTTAACAAACGATTCCGTGTTATGTATACATAGATAGGTAGGTATATATATACATATATTTATATCAAGATAATAAACTTTATACAACTTAATTATGTATAGCGAGTAAGCTTTAATCTATCCATACACACACACCAAACATCTCTGTTCTTTGTTTAAATTTAATTGAGTTAAATTTCAACATCATGAACTATATACAATACAAGTTTCAGAACAATATACCACCATTCTGTAATTAAATAAATGTATTACCTACACGCTACACCTATATACATATACGGTTTTTTGCTTACACTACAGATAGAATTCAATTCATTGTACTTAACTTCAAGTCTTGCATAAAGTACGTACAACATTTCATTTAACATTTTCTACCGAACCCACCTACAATTTATAAAGCACAATTCCGACTTACAATTTGCAGTATATAAACGTTTAGACATGACTTTATATGTGTACATAATTCACAAAAGTATAACTTACGAGGCGACTATATATAGTATAACCATTTCGAGTAAGTGTATATAACTCAAATTCGTAAAGCGTTAATTCAAGTGCGAATATCACGCTTTGACTCAACGCTTTTCGAGACTATACTTTATGTAATATAAACATATATTATTTGAAACCGACACCACAAATGAAAAAGGGTTTAATCGCACATATGTACTGTACTGAAGCGACGAAACTTTAGGTGAAACGTGTTAAATAAATAAAAGGATATTTCAAAATGAAAATTGTCGATTTCGCGCAGTCTGCATGAACGTATTTTCCTCGATATTTTCTTCTATAAAATATATTAGAAATGAATGTACGTACATATGTTATATAGATTATTCGATTCGAATGTATTAAAAGAAAGGGATACATCAGACATATTTCGCTTAGGGCGCGGGTTAAAAACTGACCTCGTCTTTTTCGGATAAAATTTAAACAATGTTCGGTGCAACGGTGAGTGAAAGTGACATGAGTGTGCAGCTTGGTGACCTGTCCACTTCAACGGGATACGTTATCCCTCCAAGTGTGAAAATCATTGCGAAATCCGGCTTCATAATTTTGTTTGGAAACTGTGTGGTATAGAGGAATACGCGATGATCGTCTACGATTTAGGCGGCGATGATGATGCCGAAACAATAATTTGAGTTTGCATATCGAATTATTGTATGCCTTGGATTCCGGATGCTATTTGGCCGAACGAAGTGTGTTGTCAGAGAAATCGTTGATTTTCGGCAACAACCCGTGCGATCGCCGAAAGTATGGCAAACCCTGTTGTAAGTGAAACAAAGCAATCTAATTAAGTGCAGTCGGGCTACTAGAAGCGAGACTCGGACTACAGACAAATTACATACAATTTCTCTTCGAATGCCCGGCTCTTCAAGAACGATTTCTTCTTAACATGGGGAAAGATTTTTTGAGGAGCTTGGCAAAGTTAGTAAAGCGGAACCGTTACGCATATGGAACTTTATTAGAGGATGGTTCTCCATTTATTAAATAAGGCTCGCCCAGGTCATACGAAGGGGATTCGCATTATGCAAGTAGGTCACAAACGGAAGCTTCCGAAATGCTGTCGAGATACCCTATGTAGTATGTTTTCCAATTTCATTTTTCTAGCTATGAATAATTATACGTCAATTCGCATAGTTTTCTGAAAGTAATGATCTAAATTGACCATAGCAAACTTTCTAGACCATCCTTGTATGTATATTGGCCATCACTGGGACAAGGTTTGTTCTTCGGTTTGCGTTGCCTTGCAGTTGAACCATTATATTCTTTGGTGGTTCCAAAATTGAGGTCCTGTGGTGTTGTCAACGTCCTTGCGGAGTCTGGACTTTATTATCCTTCTTTTCTTCAAGGAATCCGCTTTTATTCGTCTCGTAACTATAATCCTAGCGCCACTTGTTTAAATCCTTCCTAATAACAGAATTCACTTTCTTTCTTTCTTGAATCGCTTTTGCTCTCCCCTCCCCAGATTTATCATTTTATCGTCGAATCCTTATCATCCTAATTGCTAATGAGTCCACAACTCGGTAGAAGCCGGTGCTGATAGTTTGAGGCGCAATTAAGAAACTATCCGGATCTTAGATTCTTGCTTAAATCCCTCCTGCACAAACCCCAGCTTTTGAAATATGCTCCACATCCTCCTTGAGTCCTTCTTGACTACCCTCTCTCTCTTTGTGTTTTCTCATGTGCTACTGCAGCTTCTATTGATTTGCAGGCCTTAATACTCACCGCCTTGGGTGAATTTTACGTGAAAACTTTAGCTTTTAGTTGTATAACCAGTTATCACTATTCAAGTTATTTTAACGCATCTAAATGCGTGCGCCAAATTTATCTATTCGTGCGTACAGATAAAGATTTTGGTTGTTCCCGAAAATGGTCACCTTTGTCCGAAAACCAGGCCGCTGCAGATGATCTGTTGGAAGACTTCTAAAGACTCTTAAACTAATTTTTGATTGGTTTATTAGAAAGGATCTGACTGGTGGAAATGTTATTAACCGAGATGGTCAGACAAGTAGAAATGTTCTTAAAACAGATGCCAACATGCAATTGTATCAAAATACGTGCTTGAAGACAATTAGTGGTGCTGCTCTTGGTGCAAGTCTTGTCTTCTGAATTTTCGGTCAGTGACACTGAATAGTCTATACAGTTAGACAGGTGATCTTATTTTGTTTGTTGGCCTGCTGGTGCTGATACTACTCAATAGGATACGCTTTTATAACCAGGTGTACGTGGATGATGTGGCTTTAGTTGTTAGGGACGTATATAACAACACTGTTGGTGAGCTGAACTCTCAGCTTGGTTCGTCTCAAGTCTGCCTAGTGTTGAGAAGTAGTTCTTGATACTAGATCAGTTGGAAATTATCACTTTTTTTACATTGAAGGGATGTTCGCAAGTTGTTCTGAATCTATTGCCACTGGAACTGCCGTTTAAGTATTCTGTCTTAAAGTCAGACGTTCGGCAAACGCTTAACGGTGTTCAGAACGGTTGCGAATGTAAATCCAAAAGTGGACTATTTTAAATCCCCTTTCTGGACTGCAAGATAGATTGAACGACGATAAAGTTTGATCAGAGCTTGGTGGCTAGGTTTAAGTAAGTTTCTCGGTTTTTGGCGATTATCGAATATATTGAGTTTTTCTGAAATAATATATTATCTAATTGTATCAGATTCACATGCGACTTCAAACGTCTCACACAAGATGGCCAACTTCGACTGTCATAATCGATTTGAGGGTTGAAAGTGTCAGACCGCGTAAGTTTTACATTTCATTTCAGTAAAAACCGTATACATATATCAAATATTTCAGTCAATTTTTGAATAGCTTGTTTAACGTCAGCTACAATATCAACCGCGAACGACGTCATAATTTATTCCTAATCCAAAGACATCATGGCGCCGTTGGATATCACACCAATATATAATAATATAATTTTTTGGACAAAACTTCGCGAACAAGACGTTTCCAAAAGACAAAACAAAATACAACCGATCTTTCCATTCGAATGTATATCAAACATACAACTGGATCTTATTCTCGGTGAAAATTCCAAAGATCTAACATTTAAACAGAGGTTTTAGAAATTGGTCGGTTGCATGCGGCAAAACAGAGGCCTCGAAAAGCATCACAATCCAAGTTGATTCGAAGAAACGAGCGGAACTCAATAAAACTGTTTCCACATTGATCAGCGAAACAACATTGGAAAAACGTCGTAATTATGTTATGTCCGCTCCATTATTGATGTGACTAGGCTTTTATTAACTCGCAATTAAAACACGCTGGGATAATGATGCAAGCGGAGAAGATGATTTATTCAAATAAACACTCGTTAAAGATGCAAAACTGCAAAAATCTCATGCCATAATGCCATAAAATGCGTAGAGGAGGTATAGACAACGGTCAGTCCGCTAGAATTAATCAAATCTGTGTACAACAAGTACTTTGACGATTTTATCAATGCATTGGATTTGCGCTTCACATAAAATAGCGATATATTGATCGCAGCATCTAGTGTCGAGGATATGGATTTTAAAATTTTGCAAGCTCTATCTAAAATAATTAAGTTGGCAGAAGAATGGGAAATCCGGTCAGCAAAATCATACCTCAATAGACAAAAACATAAAGCTGAATGGAAAAACAACCCAATTTTGGCTATTTTCAATCCAATCAAAATTGCTTTTCCACTCGTGTATCAAATATTAGAGGGTATTGAAACTATTGTCTGCTGCACCGTGCTGTGAACGAAGCCTCATTTTCGTCCTTGTCACGTGTTAACACGATCGACCGAATGTCGATGTTAAATCAGCGATTGCGATGTCTAACGTTTTCAGCATCTGAGTCTTATGAGGTTACGACCGTCGACAATATGGACATTTTACGCAGACTCGATGGTGCAAAAAATCTTAAAGTGGAGTTGTTTTAATAGAATTGTAGTGCTTTAAGAAATTAAACAATATTCCGTTTTTTTTTTATTTAAGAAGTTGCTTGTCTAACCCAGACTCTACGAGCCGAGTTTAGTTTTTGCTTAAATTAACTCAAATCGCTTACTACACACACAGAGAATTTTTCGCGGTTGTTTTAGAACTAACATCCAAAACGGTAATCGTTACTGACATAACGGTGTTTAATACCGTTACAACGGTAAAAAACTACCGTCACAGCGGTACTCACAACCACTACGTCGGTTACCATTACCTATTAACGGTTGTGGTTAACGGTTAACGTCGGTATTGATTACCGTTTTCGATGTTAGCGCCAAAACAACGTCTTCTCGGTTCTCAGATCATACTGTAACCTGCGGTACTGAAAACCGCGGCGATTCTCTGTGCAGAGAATCTCGAGCGGTAATATCTACCGCATGGTGGTTGGTTTTTTTTTATATAAATCAATAACCAAGATATTGATTTCAACCGTGAAAACGGTAGGTTAAACCGTAAATTAATTATTATTAACAGATAATTGGTTGAATCAACCGCAATTTCGGTAGGTTTTATTCAACCGTTTTTGGATGTTGGGACCAAAATATTATATGTGTATGATTGTTACAACTTTCTGGTCTTGTTGCATATTTGTCTACTGAAAGAACTAACCGCCAACAACAAATGTCAAACGGTAACGATTGAAAAGGCAAAGTATTTTATGGAACTGCGTGAATTGAACTAAACAGTCCTGGAATATTATTGGTAAATCGGTCGTGGATGCTCCGTGTGGTGCTGCGATTCCGATACCCGTAAGTTGTAAAATTTATCAATCCTGAAACTAGGTTTAAGTTTAAATTTATTATTACCCAGATTCTACAAAGATTTTTTTTGAACTGTTAAAAATGCCAAGAATATTTGATTTTATTTATTGTCAGTTAAATTTAAAATCGCATAATTCTGTGTGGTTTAAGTTTAAATTTTTAATTGACTCAATTTTGGAGGGCTACTGAACCGTTGAAAATTAGGTTTCGTTAGAAACACTTTTTTATTTATTCAATTCAAATGTTTAGGAGCAATAAAAACAAACGATTTTCATACTAATCGGGCATAGGACATGACAGGCCTACATGAATAGATTTTGTTAGAAATACTGTTGTTGACTATGATCCAAATCTTTATAGATGTCCCAAAAATTAAGCATTGTTATTTTTTATTGGTCAATCGAACATCTCCTAGCAAATCAAGTACATGAAAAATGTTAAAAATATGTGTAAATGTTGTGGTTTGGAAAAAAACATTCTTGCCAAACTCTTTCAAATGTGGAACTGTTTTATTTAGCAGTTATCGAAATTATATTATAGGCATTTGACTGAAATGTATGTGTAAAAGTCTCAAGGATTACAAATTTATTTAAAAAAAAATGTGTTTCGGTTTACGTATTGCAACGTAAATTGTTATTTGCATTGTCTATAAATAGATGCATTAATAATATAATGTCCATAATGCCACATATTATCATTTGGATTAGTTCAAGTGTTTATATTCAAAACGAATACTTATGATTTAATTAATTAATAGCTAATATTATTAAGTCAATGATTTAATTCATAGATCGCATTTGGCTATAAAAAAAATATCTTATATGTAATAATTTTTACAGAAAATAATAGTTTGTTTGCTCGAAAGATTCATATAACAGTTGAATCTTGGGCTAGTTTTAGATAATAGAAGAAATGTGTGGGTGTTTTGGCAAATGGGTTTTCTGTGAAATGGGATTTAGGGGAAATGTTTTTCTGGCTAATGAGTTCTGGAATTTTAATTCCGTGTTTTCGTTTTCTGGAATATGTGGATTCACTGTTGAATATTGGGTTCTTTTTGTGTGTTTAACATAAACGATTTAACAGACATATTCGATAGTAAACTTATCCGCGGACGACACTCTTATTTATAAGCAAGAAAGTAGACTTATTACTTTGATTAGTAATACGACTTTGTTTAAAATTAGAATGCTCCTCGAAATTTTCGTACTTCAATGGAATTCTTCCGAAATCGCCGTTATTTTTTTAAATTCCTTAGAGTCTAAAGAAATGCACGTGTCGAAATAATTCCGAACTGCAAGGGTAAAATTCGACGACAAGAGTGAACAATTCCTAAACCTATCCAAGTAAATAAGTATTAATGACCGTTTTATTTGATATACTTGAGTGGTAAGAATATTTCAATAAATGTTTATTTATTATCATCAGGGCGAAAACTAAGTATATTTATTGACAAATGAATTGCTTAGATATATATAATTAATTTTGTTCCGGTTTATTTCTTCGTGGAAATTCATTATAAAATAAAACAATTTAAACTATGTCTTT
>JANTEX010049551.1:0-10186 GCA_024741295.1 Macrocera vittata
GGAATTTGAGTAGCTTCCCGGTTTTTTGAGTAGATCTGATTATAAATTTAGAGTTTTAAAGTACCCAATTTCATTTTGTTTTTAAATAAGTGAGTATTTAATCTGGATTTTCAACTCTATTTCATCCATTTTGAGATATGAAAGCGATAGGAGATGAAACAAACTAAAATTTCAGATACATTCTGAAAATTTAGAATCGATTTTTGGAGAATCATATATTTGGAACCCCATAAAAAGTACCTTGATTTGGGTTTGAGTTCAATTTATTTTGAAGAAACGGGTTCGGATTGGTTTAATTTATTTTTAAAAATAAAAATATAATTATTATTTATAATGATTACAATATACGGCTGTTTAGTGTATTTGAATTTTCAACTTGTACTTTTCTATAGCCATATATAGTTTTACGAGTATATACATATATACAATGCACGAATTGTACTTGAAAGAACACATCATTTAATAAATAAACGCACCAACCATTATAATTGCATCATTAATCATACAACCTCAACCAGCCATTCACAATATGAGTGTGAGAAATAAATTATTTCCGCGACGCGCGATGTGCGATTTCAATTTTTGATAAATAAATTCAATCTGACAATATTATAAATTATTGTGTATGTATAGTTTTAAATTATAATTAACTGAACCAGTGGCGTGCTAAAATTACTTTTGGACAGTCCTAAATTTGCATAAATGGCGGGACTTAGCGACGACTGACCACAAATTACTTTAATATCGAAGGGGCTTACTAATGTCGTACAAAAAATTATAACATGCACGGTTTAAATGTTCAAAAATGGTCAAGACAATATTTCAAAAACAGTCTGATTATATTCTTTAATTGACTTGGTCGAAAGCACTTAATTAGGAATATGTAGAATTAATTACATAAAGTGCAAATAAGTAGACAATAACGAGATTAATTTGGCTGTTGTATCAGCTTGGACCCAGATTTAGAAGCATCGTCCACCGTCACTGCTTTCAACAACCATATTAAAACATCTAATTTGAATGACTTGACTCAGACGACTTTTTTATTAATTGGAAGACGTATAGTTTCATGTAATTCGTATATGTATGCCTATTCTATGTAGAATCGTGGATGTTATCGTGTGCTTTGTTTAATTCATTCCGCATACAAATAAAAACTATGTCATAGATTTATACTATATACATGTCGTTTAAGTGTTATATAAAATCTAAACAACATAAAAACTGAAGAACCACATTGAAAACATTTTTTTTCTCACCCTAGAAATCTTTTTTCCAAGTCTTCCAAGTGCATCATCCCAATCTGTAGTAATCATAGACATTATCCGAATAATAACCCAGACTTTTGAATTGTGTCTTGTATATGTACAGTTTTTTTCTATTATGCTGTACATCACAGTTATTTATATCTATATGATTTTCGCTAAAAGTTTATTCTAATTTATATGAATCCAGTAGATATACCATGTAGCTGTCTCATAAATCTGCAAAAAAGCCATGCAAATTAAGATTTTTAAAAGAGTTTTTCTATAGAGTTATATAGAAGAAAGAAAAACTAGGCTTCGTGCGGTTATATATTTATTATGTAAGAAATGTGTTACAATTAACAATTAGTTAAGTATGCTTAATAAAAAGAAAAAGAACTGCATAGCCTAGCATAAAAAATTGCAGTCATTGTTTCACGTAACAAATTTCTGTATTTGTTTTCAAAGTGTGTAAACCATATAATGCACCTACATAATTTGGCACGTACAACAAAATCTTAAGAAATATAACGTGATTTAAGTACACATTCTTTTATGTAACCGCACTCTGGCATACATATAAAGAGTTGTTGATACAAATAAAAAACACATAAGAACTGCGATATTTTTTTCAACAGCCTTAAAGTTCACGGTACAGAATTAAGAGTTATATGTGCACAAGTTGAAAGAAACTTTAAAGTATCCAATTCGGCCACCGAAAATTGATTCAACAAAATCAAAATTACGATTAGCTCATTATGGCTCCTCATGTACATAGCTACATTTAAAAATTCATTTGAAATATCTTTCTATCTTTTTATTTGTTTTTTTTTTTTTTTTTTTTTTAATTAGCTGCCATCTTGAAATGAATTGAATAAATCGACATAAAAAAGATGAAAAGCATTCAAAAATATGTTAGGCAATCTCATTTGTTCTCGATGGAGAAAGTTTTAATCAAAAATCTTTTGTATACAATTAATAATTTAATGACTTTAGTAATGTTTCCAAAATTTCAATTATACATGTTTATATTCCATAAACAAATCAATTTATTATTGTTCTCTGTAGGTTTAAATAGGGCCGAACCGAATTCACATATTGCTCATTTATGAACAGAATCTTAAAGAAACTTTTTTTTTGAAAAAGTTAATAACAGATATTATAGTTCGAGAACAGAAGGTATAAGATAAGAGACACAAAATCTCGTTATATATGTAATTTAAGTTTGGACCTGGATGTGATCGTTATTGTATGATAATGAAAAGTAAAAGAGATGTAAAATGCATATATACGAGTAGGTACCAAATCCAATTATACACGAATTTTTCAAATTAATATTAAAACACACGGCGCGGTAGATTGTTGGTGTTACATAATACAAGTCTCTAATGAAAAGTTTTTGAATATATATTCAATATATTCTCTTTTATATAAAACACTTTTATTGCTTCGGATGATTATTATTAACGATAAAGCTATATTTGGGATTTTTGTTTGCCGTTAAAAAGTGGTAAGCGGTGAGCCATTAATGTTAATTGATTACAGAAATGAGTGGGATTTTTCTTAAGATATATTTTATCAAAATTTTAAAGTTAAATTAAATTTGTTTAAAAATATATGGCACGTGATGGAGTATATCAGTTGATTCAAAATCCTAAGAAAATTATCCCAAATTAAAGGTTTTTCCATACTATATGTATAGTGTGAGAGCGCCCATATGAGGAAATAAACAGGTACACGGATACCGACCATAGTACTCCGGAGGAACATTTAGTATAATACTCATTACATATATTTGACTATACAGTTTGTCTTACTCAATGCAACTCTATTTTTAATTAAAAATTAAAATCTACTCTAGATAAGTGTTGATTTTTTTTATTCATATCAAGAGTTATCTAATAAATCTTAATGGACAGTTAAAAAATAAGATTAGCAAGCAAATCAGTACCCACTGAATAGAAGGACAGCACGAAATAACCGCCTCTAATTCTGGATGAATTATGTGGAAATGATATCTTTATATAGACATTATTATAGAAGTATATAAGAGCCGGAAATTATGAACTTTACTATTGTTGTCTACAAAAACTAAGCAAGTTATTTTTTGTATTTAATTAAAATGTCTATTCAATGTAAACCAACAAAGTATATCACGAATTTAAGTCAAGTTAATGAAACTAATCTCTGAGTGGAGAGCACATTAATAAATGGCAGATCTTGTAAAAATCGTTCAAAGCAGCCAATAGTCCGGCATTTGGGCATTATCAATGGTTTTGACTGTTTTATAAATATTGGCTCTGATAGAACAGCTTCGTCGGCAGTTGAAAATTCCACTACAGAAATTTGCATCCGAATTTGGTCTACGCCAAAAGACTTATAAAACCACTATCCCAGCAAACACAAATTTTAATTTGACGTCTTAAAGTCATCTCATGGATGTCATTTTCATTCTAAAGACATCTTATGGACATCCGTAGGATGTCTATCGAAAAAAATTGTTTGGGGTGCCCAGCAAACATGAATTTGCATCTGATGTCGCTTGGACATCCAACGGACAACGTTTTCATGACAAAGACGTTGAAACGATGTACATACGACATCAAACGCAATATTTTCTTTGCTGGGTATGGTTAATTTTCCCATTTTTTTTTTGGCGGACGAATTAGAGTGCATCGTCGTGCACTGTGAAACTTAGTATTTTATTATTTTAGAAAAATAACTACAACACTTGAGTTCATTTAAATCCATTAACAATCCACCGAGATACAGCTGTTCAAAAAATAGCTTACATGAGGAATAGTTCATTATATACTAACAGATAAGTACCAGAGAAATGGCCAAAGAATAAAGAATAATTAGCATAAAAAATGAGAAATTTGAGCGCAACGTGTTTGCTAGAATGCTCCGAATTTCACGAAAGGAAAATATAGGCATAATGTCAATGTTATCTTTTCCTATTACGCCTGTTCCATAATCTCTTTGCCACCTAGACGGTTTTATGTATACAACTAACAAAGCCTAACTATTAAAACTATTGGAAGCGGAAAATGATTCTTCTCCGCCTTTCCGTCTTATGACGAAATCGTGTTCGGTACTATGTCTTTGTTGCACATGCTTATTTCCGGACAAGTGTATTTTTTTTTACTTTGACCAAACAAAATTCACACTTAGGATAGGAATATGGGGGTTTTCTTTCAGATCATCGTAGGTCTAACAAATACGAAGGGAATTGGATCATAAACGGAAGGTCTTCATTGAGTTTTTTTTTTTGAAGAAAGGGTTTTCCGAAAAACAACCCTCTTGTAAAAATTTACATTTAATGGAAATACGAAGATCTATCTTTATCAGTGAAGGAAAACTTGGTCTCAGGGGTTTTTTGGATCGCTGATTATGAATCTGAGCACAGAACATTATTTTGACCTCTCCCTCTTTAGAGGATTGAGGGGACTGAATGTAAAAGTAGTCCGATTGGACTAATGATTTGGTTTTAGGTTTTCGGGTTGAAACTCATGCTTACACAGTGAGTAAGAAAAAATTCGAAAATGTATCTATGTAAAACACAAAATATTTTATTTTCAAATAAATATTAGAACTTTCATAATATAATTTCAAGACATTTTTATTATTACTTCATTGAGATATATTTGGTTGAACCATGTTTTTACATTCGAACCCCTCGCTCTCTTACAGAGCCTCATGAGGGATCAAAATAGAAATATGATCCTCAGCGACCCCAAAAATCCCTAAGATCATATTTTATGCCAGTCCGATTAGTTTTATTTATTTTCAGAAATAATGGGTTCACAACAGATATAATCCAAAACGTGAACCCCAAAAGCGTAGCACTGTTTAGTTTTGTACATAAAGAAACTATGTATCTAAATATAACTATATTTACCTAACTACACTCAGATGCCTCTCTCTCATAAAATGAGAGAGGTCAAAATATAAATTTGACCCCAGATTCGTAATCAGCGACTCCAAAAACCCATAAAACTAAGCTTTTAGTACAATCGGACTAGTTTCCCTCCCAAAAATAAAAATCTGGCCTCAGATTCGTTATCAGTGATCCCAAAATACCTGAGATCAAGTTTTAGTAGCTTTACGAAGATACGTTTATGTATTTCTGCAATAGGTACATTTGTACCTTATTCTGAAACTAATGTTAATACGTTTATTCGGTAACACAAGGAATAAAAGAGAATTTTACATTTTTAATGAAAATTTAAAAACCAGCGACGATTACCACAACACTCAAATTAAAGACCAAAAATCTCGGCGCTGTGACTTATTCTCAAGTGACTTATCGTAACCAAATTTTTGCTGAGAATAAGTCACTGAGTAACTGTGAATTACTCTCAAGTGATTTATCGTCACCAGTTTTTTTGTGAGAATAAGTCAAGGGCAACTGTGACTTACTCTCAAGTGACTTTTCGTCACCAAATGTTTTGGTGATAATAAGTCCCAGGTCTACTGTGACTTATTCTCTAGTGACTTATCGTCACCAAGACAACTGTGACTTCTCACGAAAATTTGGTGACGATAGGGCATATAAGAATAAGCCACAGTTGCTCTGTGACTAATTCTCTCTTAACTCTTGGTGACGATAAGTCACTTAAGAATAAGTTCCAGTGCAGAAGTCACTTATTCTCACGGAAGGTTGGTGACGATGTAGCACTTAAGAATAAGTCATAGTCACCCAGTTTTCGTTAGAATGAGTCATATCAAATACAGGAACGGAAACCTATTCTGAATTTACGTATTCTCAGAAAGATTTTGTGAGTATAAGTCAGAGGTCAACTTTGAATTATTCTCAAGTGACTTATCGTCACCGTGCATTTAACAATAAGTTGAAAAACTAGACTTATCACAGTTGCTATATGACTCATTTTTACAAAACCTTTTGTGAGAATAATGCTGGATTTACATTATGAATAATTGTTGAAAACTGAAAAGAGACCACGGTACCAAGAATATAAGATAGAAAAGACAAAATAGATCACGAATACATACGCAAAAATAAAAATCTTGTTGTCATTCTCGCTCCATGTTTCCTTTTGTACGGAAACTTTCCAAACACCTCACCAACAAGAAATGTGAAAAAACCGGCTTTGAGCACGAACCAATCTCAGCAGCAAGGTTACGAGCCTATGACAGTCTAGTGCAACTGTATACGGTTGTGCATTCTGAGAAGAACCTGTATTGCAAGAGATAGTCGCACGTTGGGGCATTATCTCTGATTAAAATATTTGTAAAAATTTGCACATTGCTGCCACTGATCTTTGGTGATCCGAGGGAGTCAGTAGCTTCGCGGTTGTTTATCATCCCAACTGCTCGAACTTGAATTATATCTACACAATTTCTGGACGCTGTAGGGGCTCCAGCCCAAAAATGAGAATCGCATTCCAACAACGTTCTTATGAACGATTTATAAATTAATTTGAACTCGGTGGTACTCGAGCATTGATATTAAATGTATCCGAAAAGGGGCCAACCACACCAACTCTGCTGGTCGGATAAGAAGCTTTCCATCCAACTAATAAATTTATTACTAGTGCTGAATAGATTTAATTTTGAGAGCAGTCCTTTATGCCAAAATCTTTCAAATGCTCTAGAAATGTCTAATGAAATATTCAGCCATAGATTCAACGATTCTCCAAGGCCATTAATAGCTTTTTATCAATCACTGCTTTGCATGAATTGCGTGCAAATATACGTAATTAGATTTATTGGGGTCGGTTGCAACTCGTTTGAATGTTAAGAAGGCTGAATTCTTGGACAAAACCGCTCTCTTGCATCGCTTTATCTTGTTTTGAGCGTCCACCAGATGATTTGTTTGTTTTAACCGTCTCATTCTGACATTAATTGAGTTTGTTATCAAGTTGCATAATTAACATTCCCGAAAAAACAAATTTAGCAATCGAACTCGATAAAGTAATTCCTCAGACCATCCCAGTTAGTTTGATCAAAATCAAATTAATTTATTATTTTAATAGACGAAACTAAAATTATAGACTGAGTGTATACAGTACTAATAAAGGCATGATCAGAAATCCCTAAAAGGTGCACCAACATTTACTTTATATTTATTAGGATCAGATGTGAGGAAAATATCTAAAAGGCTATTACTGTGGCCAGCTCTATAAGGAAAAGTGCATTTGTAAGTTGTGTTAGTTGTCATTTATTGCAGCGAACATTTCTACATATAACCCTGTCATAGTGCGACTTGAAAATGATATCCAATGGTGGTTATGGACTTTGAAATCTCTAGTGATTACAATTTCGGCGTCAGTAGAAGTCTCTAACACTATATCTATCGTTGTGGAGAGATTTTTAAATACTGCCTAAGTTTCTTTGTCAATCAATGCACAACTACGATAGAGTAAGCAATAATTAATATCTTTTTGATCTACATTTATCTTTAACCAAATGAAAGTGGATATAGAAGAACAGCCAACTTCCTGGCGTATATATTCAATCCCGGAAAAACGAAGCATGAAGTAGCTCTGACCATAATTGAGTGCGGTTTGTAAATCTAACAGGCCATTGTTTGCTGCGTGAGCATGCTTTTAGGATTTGTCTAGCAGAATCTAAGTAATGCACACTTTTCAACATCGGGGATCAACAGAGTCGGTGGTGTCGGTCGTGTCTGTAGAGCAAAAAAAAATTGGGGGCTGAGTGAGATTGGCAAACCTACTGGGGGCGGCTCAACCACCTCTAGAAGGAGAGGGGCTGGCCCCTGTGGCTACGTCCCTGGCTATTATGCTTGGTTATTTCCATAAATTCCCAAAATTGAATTTGTGGATAAAAATCGGTCGCGTCATCTATAACTGGCTTCGATATATTAATGTAACGAAATTGTTTTTCAAATTAGGCATTGTGCAAATCAAATCCGGTATTTTATGCTTTCATCGGTTTTCCAATACACAGCGGAATTTCTGCGAACATGTTCGTCAATTGCGCTACAATATGTTTATCGATTTATCCAAATATGCGGATAACAATTCACTTAAAAACATAAAAGGAATTACAAATATAAAAGTATTTAAAACAAATATTCAATATTCCAACAGAATTTGATAAAAATTGAATTCATCTTTGTTTTTCGCTATTGGAGCAAAAAATGAAGCGGATAAATTTAATTTCTGCGTCATGGAAAAACGCTTCATTGTCAAAATTTTCTTTATATTTTCCTCAATTGTCAGGATAGACTTGAATAGCAATTCAAATAAAATAAATTGTAACGACGGACCTTCAGCTTCCACCTCTGTTGACCTGAATGATGATGAAGAAGAAATCGGGATTATTTTAGACTAAACTTGGCACTTGACCATATTTAAAGAATCTTTTGTTACACATTTGTATCTCACTCGTTTATTTATTTTATATTCTTATTTATTGCATTTTCTAATGTAGTTTCTTTACAAACAATACACAATAAAATGTAGGAAGTTGGCATAAAACCACGAAAAAAGAGTTTTTCTAATATTGGTCCGTAAGAGGACCTTTTCCCTGTGTTCGATCCTGCTAAAATGTTGTGTTTCGCGTTTCTTAGGCCTTCTTACTAATGTTAACTCAAGGCCTACCCAACTTCCGTTGGCCCTAAACCTAGGTCTGCATGACTTCTTAAAAATTGAGTTTATATGCAAAGAAGTTTAATCGCAAACAGTTAATCTTAATATCTCATTTAAGCTTAAAACTCTTGAAAATATAATAGATTTGATAGTAATTTTACAATCAAACTGTTATGAAATATTTTTGGATAGGCATGATGCAGATTTTTAAGTTCTAAAAACGAAGCGGTCTCTATTAGCAGCGATCGTTATTTTTTAAGAAAAAACACATGTCACATTATTTGTAAACAAGATTAACTTTTTTCTTTCTTTTTACTTTCAGGTAAATGTCCGCTAATTGAAGAGTCGAAACTTAAGTGAGACGGACATTTTCGATTTTTAAAATGTGGTAGGACTAACGGGTATGCTAACAATATACATTTTATTAACACAATGCAATGGAGCACATGTTTTACATTAAACATATATTTTAATTTGTTTTCGGTATAATTATATTTTTAACTATAATATTTTTCAAGTAATCATATTTTTTTTTTAAGTTTTAACTATACTTTGTTTCTAGTAACAAAATAATTATTTAAATTGATATTTTTGCAAATGAGAATTTAAATACCCTGTATACATTTATTACATTGCTGATTAACAATACAATTTTACTATTTGAGTGGAGGTGGAATTATTAATGATTTTTTATTTGTTTACAACTTTTTGTCAAAATTCCACGGTTAATTCAACAAGAATTTTAATTCAAACATATGTTTATTTTGAATAAAATTAAATATAGACGTATGATTACGATTAAAATATATGATAACCGGTAACGAAACACAGTGGAAACATCTTACGGTTAATGATCCGCAAACGTTACCATTGTTATATATATTTTTACTAGAAATATATTATGATTAAATTATAAGCCTGAGACAATATAGTATTACACACAGAGAAAAAATGGTAGGTTCAACTAAATTCATAGTATACTCAAGCAAAGTGTCAATGAATATCCTTTTTCATACCAAAATGGGTTCGCAAACTTAGGCTTAGTTATGGACTAAAACTTGTTTAAACAATCATCTAATCTTAGAGTCTGTTAAAGTTTGTGGTAGACTATATGTAGCATGTGTCCTATACGCTTTACCTCTTGGCACACAAAAAATGCTCGTGAAGTCACTTTTGTTTCCCGTTTTGGCTTATGCAGCTATTGTGTTCTCATCAGCTTTGAAGTCAATTACTAGATTTATATCATATCAATTAAGTCGAAAAGCAAATCGTATCCATTCCCAAGGGGCATCAAAGTTATGGAAAAGTCTTTTAACTATAATACGACGTTGCAAAAAATGCCATATAACAGTCGTCAAAATAACG
>JANTEX010049662.1:0-10183 GCA_024741295.1 Macrocera vittata
TTAATTGTTGTGTAACACAAGATATTTTTGCTTTTTAACATTTTTTTTTTTTGTTGTTTACACTATACTTAATCAAACTTTATTTTTAATATTTGACTAATTAATTGGAGTGCAATAAATTATAAGAAAGAAAACCATTTTTTTTTCATGTTTCCTTCCTAATACAGTAAATTTGGAGAATAACGTATAGTAACGATATCATAAATAATATATTTTGACCGGCAAAACACTACCAACATGTATATGTGCAATGTCCGATATGTTTAATTTGTTAATATGTTTGCATAAAGCTTATAGTAAACATTCATATAACGCACATATATGTCGGTACTGGTCAATAAAATCTTTTAAAACAAAAACAAAAATTAAACCTTTTTAGCTGTTGGTATTGGATTTTGTTTCAGTTGCAAAATAATTGATCGCATTCGAGATACGTCTCGACTGGATTTGGTAGATTTCGGATTGAAATCGCACAGTTTGGCAATGCGTTCCCATTCGGTGCCCGGTTCAATGTCATCGGTTTCAGCGACAAATTGTTTCTCGGCGTTTCTAAATCAGAGAAACATATTTGTTTTAAAATTGGAGGCACGGTTGTTTAAGAATTGTGTAAAGTTACAGTATATTACAGAAGAAAACATTGGTGACAGTTGTCATTTACGCACCACAATATAATATTTAATAACTTTTAACTTTTTGAATAATAAAACAGCCGTATGAAAACGCAGCACATACATATATAACATTATGTGAATGATTGAAAATTGTTACAAAATAAATTTATTAATTAAAGTAACAGTAACACAAGAAAATGAAATCAAAATTCATTTGATTTTGAAAAGTGTAGAAGTATAGCAATCAAAAACGACTAGAAAAAAAGTAAAATAATTAAATTAAAATAATTGTAATATTTTACTATGCATTTTTCAATGTTAATTCAAAATCTTCATATTGATCATATACTGTAACTTTAATTTAATAATGTACACACACATATGGATCTCCAATTATGTTATACTTACTTGGCTGATTCTCTGGTTAAGCGTAAATTTACAAATACAAGCATATTGTTAGTTATTATCAATGTTAATATTTATTAATTTTAAATACATAGGTACATGAGATCTTGTAGGACATTATATATGTTAGGCTGAACAGTTGGATAATTTGAACGTATTCGGTTCACGGTTACTTTTTTTTTCTATTTTCCAAAACTACTTTAAAATCCACACCACACCGTATATGTTACATAATTATATGATGTGTAAAACATGTTTAAACTAACAGTCCTTTGAGAAAACGAAATTAGTGTGGTTTTTGGGTAGATAACAAAGAAGAAGATTGAGAATAAAACGACTAGCCTATAACGATTTTTTCCTCATAAACTAGATCTGTTTTAAAAATTTGGTTGGCTTATGTTTTTCTTAACTACGTACCGGAATCGGTTGTAGTTGTTCGCGCAACAAAATTTTAACTACATCAGACACGTAAGTTCCCTATAGTTTTTATGTGTATGTTTACATATAAACCAAAAGTCCTTTTTTCATGGAGAAATCCATCATGAAAACTACGACAAAACAATATTTGAATTAGATAGAAGCTGTTGCGGACGGTATAGCTTTGCCGATTGAAATAAGACAAGGTGTCCGGATAAAATTTAAAAACTATTAGACTTCTGTGTGTGACTGATGAATCTTAATGAAACCGAATATAACGGATTATAAATGATGATGATGATGATTTGTAATGAAGTGTTCGAAAAAATATCGATAATTATCGATATCCAAAATACATCGATAATCGATGATTAATGATAACTTCAAAAAACCGATAAATATCGATAATTATCGATATATTCGAATATTTATCGATAAGTATCGATAATTATGGATAATCGTTAATAAATATTTTCGTTGAGCAAAAAAAGTCAACAATTTTCCAATACAAATACCTTTGTTGATAAAAAAAAGTGGTCAACGACATTGATAATTTTTGTAATTTGATATTTATCGATATTTTTAAAAATTATCGATAATTTTCGATATATCGATAAAATATCCAGCCCTAGTATTAAATCTAAAAAATTGCCAATTTTTGGGACCTTTTATTTACAATATATCTAACCTAATTAAAAATAAAATCGTGATCGAAAATGTGAAAAATGTTCATGCTCATTCCATATTATTTCAAGTCATATTCAGTTGTGAAATTGGAAAAGTCTCATGTATCTCTCAAAAAGTTGTTTAAATATATGTAGCTTATTAGACATAAAAACATGCAAAACAATTAGACTTGAAACAATTATTGTGTGCATCGCAGCAGTAAACACTTACCGATTTGAAGATTTCGTCTTTGCGATAGCTTCCTCGTGATGTTTGTACCAATCTTCTAACTCTTTTTTAGCCTGCAAACGTAATTCGTCCTTTTTCTTTTCCTCTTCCTTGTCCTTTTCTTCGAGGCGAGTTTTTTGTTCTTCACGCCATTTCTTGATGCGTTCCGGTTCTTCACGCACTGGTGCTGGTGCTAAAGTATTAAATAGAAAATGGAAAAACAAAACCAGTAAATGCGAGAACGATACGCAGTATAGCATCAGTTTATTTGTTAACAATGCGCACATGTAAAATGAAAATGAATGAGGGAAGTGTGTTAACATTGACGTTGTTTGAATACTAATAGAGTGTCCTATATGTAAGCAAACTACTACATCACATATTTAAACTATAATTTTGTTTCATTGAAATTGAAATGGTACAGTGAAGCCAAGCACAAAACACACAAAAAGGTACATTGAATGATGATTGATGAAACCTTTATAATAATTTTGGTTTTTCATTTCTACTTACGGTCATCATACTCGAATCCTAAGTCATAGTTTACGTGACCTTGAACACACAAAAAAAAACTTCGTTTTACATGCAAAATTATTAATAATGTAACATATTTGATGCGATATGGAAACACATTTTTAGGTCTCCAATTGTGTGACGGTTATTGTGTGAAGTACAAATGGAAATACTTTAATGAACGAAAAAAATTGCGAAAGAGTGAAAAAATAATTTTTGAACATAGTATATACAAATTCTAAATGGGTTTAATCTTAAAAAAATATTTTAATTGAAAGTTGAAATTAAATTACTACTGAGGAGTACTCGAAAATCACACATATAACCCGAAAAAGAATTTAATTTATATGGGAATGCATAATTGGTTGGTTGGTTTCAGTGGCGAAGCTATGTCTGGCTCCCAATTAGCCTTTTTGGCCATTTTGTTACCACAAATGATACCATTAATACCATAAAACCTACAACCTATACATCTGCTGAGCGCACATATGCGTATACATATATATATATAATGCATATTTGATATCTAAACTTCATTAAAATCTTGAAATTCAGTTTCAATCTTAAATTACAATTAATTCGTTAAATACAAATGATTCAAATATCGACATTTCATTGAAATTTTGAAACTCATTAAAATCCTAAATACTGGCTGAAACCCTGATGAAAACTCATTGAACTTGTACGACCCTCGATAAATAATTATTAAACTCTGGCAAAACGTTATCCGCCTCTATATTACATTTTGAATAAGGTCACTTTTTGATTTCGATTTTGTCTGTTTTTGTAAAAGAACGTGGACACTTCGATAGGACGTTCCCATAAATCCGCCGCGGCCCAATTGTTCGGGTTTCGTTGACAGTTAAATAGGTGACTTGTATCGTGAAGTGTGTCATTACATATTGGAAAAGTGTCATCTATTTCTGCATTCACCTTATGCATGCAGTTATTTAAAAGTTTGCACCGGCCCGAACGAAGCTGTAACAAAGTTGCTCTTGTCGGTATAATTTTCGTTTCCATGTGCAACAAGATGACACCCAGTTATAATACGCATTGAAGAGTTTTGTGTACATTGTAATGCCGACCAGTTTCTATCCGCTAACTGTGCCGGCCAAATTGATGCTCTGTAGTTTATTGGCTTACATATCGCCTTAAATGCTGTTGACATCGTGTCTTTTTCTTCGCTTCCGGCTAATGACTTTAGCACATTGTTACAGCGTTTAAGTTCGTCTCTGGTGATTTGTGAATGTGTCCTAGATGTTAGAAGTGGGTCAAATGTTACGCTCAGTATCTTTGGATTGGTGAGTCGTTAAAAATGTGTTGTTTATTCCAATATCTTATTCCATATTTACTTCTTTTGTCCGGGTTGTGGACAACGTGCCAGTCTATTTATCCATTGATAACTGTAGTCGTCTGCTGTTGAACCAGTTTGCCAATATGTTGAGGAAGGAGGCGTTAATTTGATCACAGAGTTTGGTTAAATTTGGACCTGTAACCAAAGTTTTGCAATCGTCTGCATATGATACTAATTAGATACCGTCTGGCCGCAATTTAGACATGTACATTGAAAAAAGTTGGTGATATGACGCTTCCCTGGAGATTGTTTGCGATTCTTTAATGTCGTCCAACAGCTGACAGATCGAAACTGTATCGACAGCTTTTGATAGATCCAGTGCGACTATAACAGCGCAATGATTCGGTCGTTTTTGATTGAGGCTGTCGGATATTTGTGGATAAATCGTGTGTAGAGCGGTCGTAGACTGTGTCCCTTCCTGTGTCCCTTACTGTGTCCCTTCCGAAAACTGTGTAGTGCTAAGTTGAGCCTTAGATGCATATGCGCTACCACTTGCAATTTTTACATTATTATAATCGAATTGTAAGTCCGCAACATTCACGATTTTGTTGAACTCTCTCAGAGTTTTCTCTATTATACTCTTGTCTCCACTTGCTGAGTGATCTGTGATTTGTCTATTCTGGAGCTCTGGACACAGTTGTTCACGTGCCACTGGATTACCGTCAAATAAGATGATTGCGTTCGCCTTTGTTTTATTCGGTTTTGTTAGGCCTTTGATGGTTTTCCAAAGGTTGTTTTAGCCTTGGATGAACGTAGCGCCGTAAATGTGTTTCAACCATTTTTATTTTTTATGTTCGTTATTATGCTTTTTACGTATCCGGTCTCTTTCCTTGACTATTTTGACCGCTTGGTTTGGATATTTTGGTTTGATCATCTTAATGCGGCCCGATAGTACACACAGTTTGGTTGCTTTTTTTTAAGAACGTCCGTGAACAACTTTTCGCATTTGTGTACGCATGTTGGCGAGATGTTGTTTTGGATTCGCTGAAACCTTTTTTCCGTATATTAGGTGATTGATTCCCAATCTGCTCTGTTATATCCACCTCTCTGCCTACTTATATAGAGATGAGAAGATGATCTGAACTTAAAGCCAGTTCCTGTGATCAACGTATGATGAACCAGTGTTATGTCTTATGTTTCATACCGAATGCTGTACAAAATATGTGGCGCTCCGAGTTGAACTGTATGTATAATCGTTGCGCGGGAGGATACGAAAAGGACCAGGAAACGAACAGAAAACAACAGGGAATGCTCACAAACAACTGGAAGTAGTCCAAACAAATACAGATAATGAATACAAAATTATAAAGGTGACTAGAAATGATCAGGAAACGACCGGCGATAGTAAATGGTCATAGAACGACCGAAAGAGATCCGGAAATGATCTGAACCTGGTAAATATCAGGAAATTACGGCAAAGTGCATACGCAACGACCAGAAAACGCTCAAAAGTATTCACGACATAGGTGGAAGTAACTAGTATAGTCGGCAATACAGAATTGCTTGTCGATTTTGGTTGTCATGAAAGAACTGAGGAGCGCATAGCAGCGGAAACCAGGGGCGTCATTTGGGGTGTCTAGGGGGCAATGGCCCCCTTCAAGCATAGCCATACCCGCTCTAAGAATGTCAATTTTAGAACAAAAATATAATATAAGACAGCAATATGAATCGTAGAGCAGCCTTGGTGACAGAAAGAGCGAAGAACAAAGCGCACGAGACAAGTTCGACCATGCTTGGACTTAGGGAACCGTGAAGGAATGTAGAAATTGTAGTAATTGAAGCAGCAAACTCGACAGTGTTTAAAAATAAAATCAATAAAACAGGTTACACATAATTGAATGATGAAAGATTAAGGTAAATCCTAAATGAAAAATTTCTTGAAAAGATGGGCGACTAGTGGGACTCGAACCAATGACCATAGAATTGCCGGTCCCGTGCTCTACCAACTGAGCTACCAACACCAATAGAGAACGGGACCGGCAACTCTATGGTCGTGAGTTCGAGTCACACTCGCCACCCATGTATTTCAAAAGATTTTTCATTTTGGATTTATGTCAATCTTTCATTATAAAATTGATTGCGCTGATTGAAAAAGTCGTTTATATAATTAATAAATTTAAGATAATTTAGTTACACTAGATCGGGTCGATAGTCTTACGATCCGAATAGTGCGATCATGTGTTCTCTCAATGTTGAAGCGCGCAGCTCGATAAGTTACGCCGCAAAGCCAAAAAACATGGTATATCGCTGTGAGACACGAACACCAACAGAGCGTTTATAGGGCTGCCAAAGAGAGTTAAAAAATCTTACTCAAAAAGAGACATCGCAAGTCGTTCCATAGTTTTTCTGAGTAAGTAGAGGATAGCAAGGACGTCTCAAGGTAGCATAGCGTCATAGCTGAGGCTAAAGGGCCGGCAAAAAAAATCGTGATCACTGTGAGCGTAGAGTAAACAGTTTAAGCGGTAGTGAATTCACATTTCCGTGGTGCTCGAGACCAGACAGGTGGTGATGACTATTGCAACATAATGCCTCTGTCAAAGCATTTCAACATAATGCCTCGGTTAAGGCATTACAACTTAATGCCACATCGACACAAACTTACTCTTTTCTGTCAAGCCTCGCTATATCTGCTATACTGGTACACATTCTCACGGTACAGGAAATGCAATTGGGTACCAGTTGAGTATCCAATTTGGGGTATCCAATTAGATAGCAAATTGGGTATCCAATTGAATACCGAATAGTGTACCCAATCGGTACCAATTGGGTATCCAATTGAATATCGAACAGTGTACCCAATTGGATAGCCAATTGGGTATACAATTGCATACCCAATTTGGGTCTATAATTAGGTATCCAATTGTATCCCCAATTGGGTATTCAATTGATTATCCAATTGGCTATCTTATTGGTTATCCAATTGGATCAATGGTCACATAAAAGGGGTTGCACTGTATTTAAAATAACAATGTACCATGTCTCGTAGCCTTACAATTTGACATTTGCACCAAAATGCCTCGTATTTAGCTTCAGCACCTTAATGCCTCTTACTTGGCACCAGCACCTTAATGCCTCTTACTTCGCATAAACACCTTAATTCTTTGTATTTAGCATCAACACTTTAATGCTTCCGTCGAGGCACCTTAATGCATCAGTCGAGGCATTGCAACATAATGGCTCGGTCCAGGCACAACAACTTCATGCACCATTGACACAAACTTACGGTTTTCTGACAACCCCAGCTTTCTCTGCTACACTTGTACACGTTTCCACGGTACAGGCAATACAATACACAAAAGAGCGACAACGAACCATGAACAATTTTTTCTCCAACCAACTTTCCTATATAGGTTTTTATCTCACAATACGTGACGGAAAAACACTGGTTTTAGGCAAAATACTATGTAGCCTCTCTAGCTCGGAGTCTGCCGACAATCTTCTTCGTTCATTTCCTCACAATTTTACACGGTCCGCAAAGACAGCGATGATTTCATCTATGTGGAGACTTTAGGTGCCTCGATGCAATTACAAAGCTTGATAGGTATCCTGTACCCAACATACACGACATCTTGATGCGCCTTGCGGATGGCAATTTTTTTTCCAAACTAAACCTTGTCTGCGCCTACCATCAAATTGCTATCGCCAATGAGGCATCCACTAAACGGATCTGACCTTTGGCCTATTTGAATTCATTCGAATGCAATTTGGCTTAAGAAATGCCGGACAGTCATTGTCATATGTACCTAATTGGATACCCAATAGAATACCCAATTAGATACTTTATTGGATACCCCATTGGATAGTCAATTGGCTACTTAAATGGATACCCAATTGGGTAAATTGGGTACTTTATTGGACACCCAATTGGATTTCTAATAAGGAATCCAATTGGGTGTCTAATTGGGTATCTAATTGGCTATCAATTGGCTCTCCAGTTGGGTATCAAATTGGGTTACCAATTGGGTATTGAATTGGGTATTGAATTGGGTATTAAATTGGGTATTGAATTGGTTATTGAATTGGGTATTGAATTGGGTATTGAATTGGGTACAGTAAGTGGTTTATAGCTCTAAAACACGGCCCGCTATAAAAAAAATCAAGTATAGCCAAAAGTTGGAGTTCGTACAATCCCATAACGTGCAGGTACTTATAGAAATATAGAATCTAATCTGAACACAAAATTTTTCAACACAGTAAAGTCGAACCGCCGCCGTCTTACAGACATCGGCAAAATTACGAGTCAGTCAATGTCGTTTGTTAGACGACCACACGACCGTTATTTGCCCCTAAACGACGATTTTTTAAGGTCGGTTGTCAGTCGTCACGGCGTCATTAACTGACTTCAAGTCAATTGAAGACGTCCGTTTTTAGTCGAAAGGACGTCTTTCAACCGACTTAACTGTTATTTTATCTACACACATCCGCATTATACATAAACTTGACGTATGACAGCATCAATTTTTCATTTTTTAATAAGAAAAGTTAAAAAAAAATGTAATAACAACATATTTCTGTTTTATATTTAACCAGATTTCATTTCTTTTTTATAGTTTTGGTTTTGCATGGAAACGACAGTGCTGCCATTCAACACATGCTGTAGACAGATAAAAATATTCGTTGCTAGATGTGACTCTTGACGTCGACAAATGTCGTCAATTAGACCACACTTAAAGACTTAAATACGTCGTCTTCAGTTTGACTAACAGAAGATGTCTAAACGACGTCTTTAAATGACCAAAACATGTTTTAATTTTGTTTCCGTAAAGACGTTCCGGACTAGTCGTGTTTCTTTAAGTAAAAATTATGTAAAGCAAGTATTATTCTTAAATCAAATTTATTCAGCACTAGAGCCTCTTTTGACCCACTTGAGACGGCATAAATATTCTAGCCATGTTGTGCTCTCGGTAGTTCACTCCAATAAATTTCCTAATTTAGCAGCGCATTTTGAAATACCACAGAATGGTTCTTGGCCAATAATAGGAGAGTCCCATCTTCCGTTCTGGAGCCATCTGTGTAGAACAACAACAAATACGGGTGGATTCGATAACCACCCGAGCAAAAATGTGAGGTTATATTCCGGCTTTTAAACTTAGGTTTTTTGTACCAAGTTTTTATTAAGGTTTTGGGAATGTTCCTAGAACCTTATATAGACGGTTCAGCGAACGATTTTGTCCGGTTTTTAAAAAAAACACGTCTGAACTTCTCGGCTTCTAGTTTTCAGACGGTTTTAATAAAACTGTCGTAGAGCCCATTTTAAACGCCTATCTAAAAGGTTTCTTTTTACAGTTTTAATGGAACCGCAGTTATATGACAGTATAACAGTATCTGTAGCACAATATCAGCCTGAGTCTATGTTTTGTAGTTTATGTCAATGATATGAAATTTGTGTCTTTGCTATTTTTTTTTGTGTACAAGATATAGAGAGATATTTGACGCATTTTTAACCGCGATGTAACTTTTCTCAGAATATTTACGATGAGACTGCATAAATTCAACAAAATTATCAAATTCCATCTTTATATAATGTAAAGCTGATAATAGTTTTTCGATAAACACATTAATTTGATTATAAAATCGAAAAATGATACCTCTCTGTGAAGCACCGACTGAACTGCGCGATGTAGACCATGCACATATATACGTATTTACACTTAAAACATTCAGATTCAATTTAACTTCGAAACCGTGAGAATGATTTTGCAAAAAATTACGTTGTTTTGCTAATTTTAACAAAAGATGTGTTAAATATGGAACATAAATTGATAAGGGATGGCGTTCTCTTTGTTATTAACTATAAGTGTAAATTGTTCTATTATAAAAAAGCTCTCGATATTGTCTTGACGTCTTCGAAAACTATATTTCGTAATAGAGTAGGTAAATATCGCGGGGAATGGGGAATCGATAGAGAGGTACTCCCCACCATTTTTGTTACAGCTCAATGTGGAATCCTCCCCCCCCCCTCCCTCCTGGTACAGAAGGGTGTAAAGTT
>JANTEX010049773.1:0-10182 GCA_024741295.1 Macrocera vittata
AAATACGTTGTGAGTACTTCATACATTTTATATCCAAAAAACCACTCCTTTAAAAGTTTTAATCGAAAATTCGAAAACACTTTTTTTGGCAAATTTTGAAAAAAATCCTATTGGTGTACTGGAGTCCACCTCTGTTTTTATTCGATCGGGCTCAAATTTTTGGTTTCGAATTTTTTAGGTCTCCACAACTTCTGTGAGAACCAGAATCGAATCCAATAATTAGGAAAAAAAATCTTCTAAAGTCGTTTCTAAAAGTAGTTTTTTTTTCAAATATATTGTTTGGGAGACACCCCAACCTTTTGTCGGATCGGGCTAAAAACAATAGGATTCTTCCTCTCAAGGACTACACATTCTGTGAAAATTTCATGAAGATCCATTGCGGCGTTTAGCCTGTATCGTAGAAGTTAAAAAAAGTCTTACGGGCGAACGAGCGAGCGATCTTTTTTTTTGCTCAAAAACTCCTAAGAACTTCAAAAAAGCATTTTTAACACATTTTGGACGAATTTCATTTTTTGTTTCAAAAAATTAGTGAAACCAATACTTCCATATACTACGTATAGTATGGAAGTAATAATATAATTTACTTCGATAACACTGCATAAATATTATTATCAGGACATCACTCTTTACGCGCATTTTGTAACTATATACACATATGTGTAGTTAACATATATACACGGCCTATAATTGTTGTGCTCATGTATATGCACTTCTATTATTGTGTGCTATGACTAAAAATAGAACAGTGGATCGTAACGTTTGTTTGAACTAAAGAGAAAAAAAACATGACTGTTTTTCTCTCATATAAATAAATCGTCTGTATGTATATGCTGTCTGTGCCTCAGATGATTCTGCTGTCCGAAGGATCTCGACATGAATCCTTCAATATGGTCAGCCGCATGGCGCTTTTCCAAGCCATGTGAATTCCTGCAGTAGAGATCCAGGTGTGGAACTCCGTTGGGGTACTCCGCTGACATGCATTGGTGACCCCTTGTCGGAATGATGTAGTCAGTTTGTGTATGTTGACCTCAGATGATTCTGCTGTCCGAAGGATCTCGACATGAATCCTTTAATGATCAGCCGCATAGCGCTTTTCCATGCCACATTCCTGCAGTAGAGATCCAGGTGTGGATCTCCGTTGGGGTACTCCGCTGACCTCCAGTTGTGGCGAAACATGCCATTCTCTGAACTTTCTCAGCTTTTTCGATACGTTCGCTTCTCCTGCAAGTGCCACCGCATACAAGCGTGCCATATGTGAGTATAGGCCGCACAATTGCTGCGTACGACCAGTGTGCCAGGATTGCCTGACTGCCTCTGCTCCTTCTTCAAGATCCTGAGATGGCTATTGTATTCTTTCCTTTTAACGACTTCACGAGTTTGCTTCCAGACTGCGAAAGCTCTTCGTGTTCGATTTCTTAATTCCCTGATCTCACTACTCCACTAAAGAAGTTGTTAAGTCTTTTTCGGTCTCGATATCGGGCAAGCTTCAACGAATGCTTTATTTACCCAATTTGTAAGAATGTTGTCCTTAGCCTTCAATGGTCCAATCGAATCAATGATACCATTTGACAGCGGATCACTGTTCGGAACCTTTCTTAACTTCTACCAATCAGTAGGCCTAGAGTTCCTAAACGATTTACAGTCTTCAGATGGCCTAAAACTAACATAGAAATCTACATACCTGTGGTCTGATAGTGATGCTTTGTTGGATACTTTCTAGTTCCTGACTTCAGCTCCCTCGTGCAGAGTTAAATCAATAATACTCTCACCATTTTCAGTTAAAATTTCTGTCCATATATGCGGAAACAATGAGGATACTTCTACGATTAATTTTGTTGTCTGTGCACTGTATTACAGCCAGATCTTTCGTGCCAAAATTAGGTTCATAAACGGTATTCAGATAACTTTTGTCCAAGATGGCAGAGCTGATATTTCCTTCTTTTCAAGAGTAGAAAAGTGTGTAGTGGCGCGCACCGAGCCCACTAATTTGCCCACCGCTCGCGATGCATGGTTCTTGGATGAGCGCGATATCCACCTTCTTCTCCTCCAACTACAGGTATGTCCGCCTTCGCAACGATTTGGAGATCAGCGCCTTCCTACAGATATGCTGAAGCCTCGAAACTTCCGATTTGACCCAGTCAAGTTTATTTTGGTCTGTGCACTTTAACATTTTGCACTCGTTTTACCAACCAGCTCTATCAATTTTCCACGCTCCTGGTTGTTCCATCGCTCTGGTCATCAGCACCTCCAATAAAGTCATCTCGACTTTTTTCCACTTCACAATTTTACATCCGTGATTTTGTCATACGGCGCTCCACGGTTTATAATTACCACCAACAGTGTACTGTTTTCAACAACATCGCTTGCCGTTCTGGTCGATGATGGTCTCTGATTTGACGTTGACGGTCCTGGAACGTTTCATCTTTTCGGATCCGTCTTCTGCTTCTTTGGAGTTCTGCTCTGCCCGTCGAAAGAACTCTGCCGCTTTGCCGCAAGTTTCGAGCACACACCTTTCTCGAACGAATTGGTAAATGCTGGATCAGATGCGCCTTGTTGTCGATCTCTGCTCGATTTTTCGCAACGGTTTCTCTGGCCCATTCAACGTTTTTTTTTTTTTTTTTTTAATTCTTGTGCGCTCTCTCTACCTTTATATTGGTCTTCAATTCGCAACGCTGCCGTATACCTTGCAAAGGCTTACGGCCTTCGCAATACTCCGGTCCGAATCAGCAAGCAATCTGGTACCGGCAACGGAGCCTGGTATACCAACTCCGTTACCTGAATTGTTGTTGTCAATGGCGACACGTAGATCCAGAAATCTGGCCCGTGCCCGCCGATAGACGATAGTCGTGACTCCTACCGACGTTTGGACGAACATCCCCGCCCAAGTTCATCCTGTTGTGTCATCCCATAAATGTTGTGGAGTTACAGAACCGTCAATGAATGTGGAGTTACAGAACCGTCAATGACCAAGTGGCCTGCACAGCATGGTTAGACCTACCAAGGATGACGTGAGTGCAAGAATTGATCAAACACCCTCGCTGACTTAGCCCACTTGACCTCAAGCCCTACTTGATCCCCCACACTACAACAAATGTCTCCGTGGGGAAGTGGCCTTGATTATGTTTGACACAATTTTCTCTTACTGTTTTTTTATTTTTCATTTTTTAAACTTGTTTTATTTTTATTTTACATTTAAGTAACAATATTTAATTTTCTTTTACTTCCATATACCATTATAACATACTTATGTATATGGAAGTAAAATAAAATACAATATTGTTAGTTAAATGTAAAATAAAAATACTACTACTTTTTCGAAAAAACTAAGGTACCCCCAAAATAAGTTAAAAATGCGTTTTCAATGTTTTTAAGACGATTCCAGCAATATTTTCTCTTCCGCGAAGTACAGGCCAAGCGAAGGAACCCTATTAATTTAAACTTAGGGTGGCTCTAAAACATTTACATTGAAAAAACCGAGTTTTGTTTTACGATTTTTTTCCTAATCATCGGATTCGATTCTACCTTTCACAGAATTTGTGGATACCTAAAAAATACGCAACCCAAAATTTGATTTCGATTGGACCAATAATTAGGCTAGCTCTCAAACACTTACATTGAAAAAAAACTGACTTTTGCGCTAAATGGAGATATTTGAAAATCGCTCTAAATTAATTGTGTTATATTGGAAATCGGTATGGGAGTTCATCCTTGCAACTTTTGTTCCAGTCGAAAAGAGAACAAACCCTCTCACCCTTCATAGTATCTTTCTCCTCCAGGGGCTCCCAAAGTTTCTGTAGGGATTTTTGAAAATCGCTCAGGATTAGCTATATAAAAACCGTAATCGATAGATAATTCGACTTCGGCAAAAAGTATTTCGGGTGATCGCTTCTATCCATTACAATTTTCTTATAGTTAATTTTGTAATTTTTTTTGTTTCTAGACAACGTAAAACGGGACTGGCCAGAAATTTTCATCGATTGTTGAAAGATATATGTGGTGTCGTAGTCAACGAAGTAAAGGTAACTTTCTTCTATTTCTCAAATGTGATAGACGACTATAATGAATGGCATAGTTAATTTTGTAATTATTATTTTAAAATCACGATTCAAACTTTACCCCTGTTGGGGGTAGAAGTGGTTTCTCGCTGGAAATACAAACTTCGATCCCCCAATACTCCCTCCGCCTAGCGGTTCTACCCATCGACGAAAAACAAATCATACCTATAAGAGATACTTATATTTTTTTTCTACATTTTCTCTACTACAGAAATTTGACAAACAATTCATATAATTTAAAAGTATATTAAATTACCAAAAATATATTCAATTCAAGGTAAAAAACGAATTACAGTTCAATTTAAATTTCAACGCCAAACCGATTGTACAAACAGACTTTCATTGAATAACAAAATAGTTAACATAAAATTTCCGTACAAAAAAGTCAAGTTGGGGCTCAAACCCACAACACCGAGATTAAGAGTGTAATGCTCCTTAAAATTTCCAAATTTCTGTACAAGAATATCCCAAAATACAATTTATATAAATCGCATGATAAATTAGTTCTACTAAATTTCCTATTAGTGTTCTACGCAAAATACAATGCGTTTTTGGATCAGTTTTATTTAAAATTTCAACTCTTAGAAAAACAAAAAATACTTATTCGAAACTATCCGAGTACGCCTTAAGTTAAGTTTACAATAGACTTGTTCAAAATCGCAATTCGATTTTACAAGAAAATATCAATTCATATCATTACTTTCATTACAGAAATCCCCAACATAACAGAAAGCGCTAATATTAAACGTTAATTTAAAAAAAAATGTACCCGACCTTACAATCCGTTGGACAATATGTATATATACATATAAAATCTAGAAACCACCGAGTCCGAGCGATATCGATGTGTAGTTGAAACACTTTATTTTATTTTTTCGTTTGCAATAATTTCAAAATTTATTTTTATTTAACAGTTCCTAAATATTTCACTTCATTATAATTATTTTTTATTCACATTATATTTAAAAATTTCATGCAGCCATTGGTTTCCCTAATATTTTTTTTTTAAATATTACTTTTTTTTTAAATTGTCGTTCTTTTATTTCTAAATAATTACTTTCAACCGTTGCGAATTTTATTTTTATATCAGCGTTGTTTAATTTTGAGTTTTTAAATTTTTGCAAATTTTCATTTTCTTCATTCATACAATCATTTATCCATTTTATTTCAATATTTTAATCTTTCAGACTCTCATTTTCTGCAGCTTTGATTTGTTTAACTTCAATTTCCCTCGCTTCTTCCGAGTATTTTTACTAACTCAATTTCCCTCGCCTTTTCCGAGTATTTTACCTCAATTTCTCTCGCTTTTCCGAGTGTTCAGTATTTTTTCATCATTTTATTTCATGCTCTTGCAAATTTTCATTTTATTCATTCATACAATTGTTTATTAACTTCATATTTCTTCATTCATACATTTGTTTATTAACTTTGTTTCAATACTTTCATCTCTTAAAACTTTATTTTCCATTTGCAATCGCTCAATTTTCAACTTTGTATCTCTATTTTCGTTTAACATTTCATCCCTAAATATTCTTTCAAATTATCTTATTTCAATATTTTCATTTTTCAAATTCTCATTTTCTTTCTCCAAATCAACGATTTTCATATTCAATTTAACATTCTCTTTCACACTTTTTTCATATTTCACACTTATACCATTTTCATCCTTCGGAAATCCGAATGTTTTCTCGACTGTGTTGACGCTACTTACGATAGCACTTTTCGGAACTCCATTTTTTTCGGTCCCATCGTCTTCAATCGATTCGTTCGATTTGAGACAAAACTGGAAGGTGTCTTATTCCCTTAAGCGATTTCAATTTTTCGACGTCTTATCGTCTTTTTACGCTAGATTTCTTAAATCTTTGTTTCATTTTTACAGTCTTTTGACTTGTTCCATTTCCGATTCGCTCCATAATTTTATTCAGTTTTCTTCAAAAACTTCACCTAAAGTAGCGTACGAGTAATTCAGAATTCCTTCTATTATTGTCAAACGACAGATCTGTGTATTGTTTATTCTGACTGTCTTTTTTACTGTCGTTTCGCTATTCACGCCATCTGTGTTCGATTGACTGTTAATTTCATCGGTTTCTTTGTTATGATCTACCGCGAGTCCAATTTCTAGAATTTCTAAAATCGTTCTATACAATTTATTATTACTTTTCCCCCAGAAAGTCTTTGCCTAAAATTCCGTCTACTGATGTGTTACTTAAAAGTTTATTCTGAACAATTTGAAAGCCATGTTCGTATTTACACAATTTTAAATTTTATATGGCTATGACGTCTGTTGTTAAGTTATTAGTTCCAATTCCTGTTAAAAGTATTTTATTTGAGGATATAATTTTCGTATTTTTCTTCTAACATTCCGATTTTAAAACAGACGCGTCTGTCAATTAATAATCTTAAAAATCCATTTTTCGAGTCATCTGACTCAAATGTTAAAACATATCTTTCTAGCAATTTTTTTCTTTGTAATTTAAAATTCCCACCTTCGACGTCCGTGGAGTGGTTGTCTACTTGACACTTTGATCTGTTCGCATTTACTGGAGTCGCACCGTGTCCGTGGACTCCGGTGGACAGTTTCCCAATCTTATTTGTTGACCAAATCTATTCTCAAAATCACGTTTATATAAACAGTTATCCATATCGTGGTCTATTCGTTGACAAAACAAGCAGAACAAGTCAGTTCCTACTGCAGCCACATTTTTTTTTGATTACATGTTTTTTCTGTATGTCCATATAGCGTTGACAGTATGTACACAAATAGTTCTCAGACCTTGTACGACAATCGGACTGGAAATGACCCAAATGGCCGCATCTATAACATTTGGTAACGTTCTGAGTATTTTGGCTATTTGAATTTTGATTGGGACCATTTCTATTTCCGTTAGCATTCCAATTATTGCCTCGATTTTGTTGATTGCGGTTTCCATTGTTATATCTGTTTAGTGGTGGTACATTGTTATATGCCCTATTGTTCCCTCTTGGCCCTGATTACTATAATTGCTATTATTTCGTCTGTAGCCAGTGTTATTATACACACGATTTTGTCCATTACTATTACCATAATAATTCTGGGTTCTTTCATTATTGTAATTTTGTGAACTTTCACTACTATAATTTGGTTGTTGTATCACTACCTCAGATACTTTGTTCACAAGATTTCTTGGATTGATTTGTTGTCTTTTTTTTCCATTTTTTCAGCCGACTCCATTACTTTTACAAGGCTGTTCTCGTCCAATCCCATCAAATGATTTTGTACTGCTTCGCAACTCAATCCACCTCGATAAGCACAGATCGCCTCCTGTTCGATCGAATCCAACAATGATTTATTGTCATTTTTGTACATCTTTACCGCCTCATCTTGGCAGCTTTGAAACAGTTTCATGAATCGTAATCCAAATTCTTTTAGTTGTTCGCCTGGCTTTTGGATCGCTCTCGACATTTCATCTTTGAAGCTTTGATAATCCTTATCCGGAACATATGCTTTATACAGAATATTTCTCAGCTCTTCTAAAGTAGTATATTTATTTTTCCGAATCAAATCTATAGAATCCCCACCAAATTTAATTTTAATTGCTTTAACAAATAATGCCCTTTCCTCTGCGTTCAGATCTTCGTACACAAAATCACAACATTCTATAAATTGTTCCACTTCCGAAACTAAAGTCGACGATTTTGTTCCAGTGAAGAATGGAACCGTATTTTTAATAAGTTTTACGATTTTATCCTTATCTGCCATTTCTAAGATATTTTTATTAAAATTAAAATCAGTCTGAAGTTTTATAAATTCCTTTTTCTGTTCCGAATTCAGCCGTATACGCTGTTCTAATGTAACTTTAAGTTCGTTATTTTCTATTGCAATCGAATCTAACCTTTCACTTAATGTGTGAACTAAAGATATGTAATTTCGTTTACCACTTTCCGATAAGTCGGCTCCTATACGATCCTCTAATTGGTCAAACTTTTCTTCGATTTCCCGTTTTTCTTGTTCAAGCAGTTTTATTCTGGTACGGCAGTTACTAATTATATTATCTCGATCTACCAAATGGTGTTTAAGTTCCGAATTTTCCTTTGAAATACTAGTATTCAAGGTTTGTAGTAACTCTATTCTTTCAGTAGTATTTTTTAAAATAGTTTCAACCGCATCACTCTTGTCAGCTTCTTGAATAATTTCTTCTAGATCATCAATGTGTTTTGACTTTGTCTCCAAACTCGACTGAAATTCCAATTTTTCCTCTGCATAACTCGTTTCGAATTGACGTTTTTTTGTGGAAATTATTTCGACAACTCTTTCTAATTTGCTGATGTCGTCTTGAAATTCAAAAATATTGTCATTGTCATCACTTATATCGAAATCATCAGCCAAACGTTCTGTTATTTCTCGAACATTAAATTGCAACTGTTCAAAAACGTTTTGTGCCTTATATAATTTACCGACAACAGTATCTATATTTTCCGGTACCGCTAAACTATTTAATTCCTCTGTCGAATGCGACCTTCTTTTTGTGGTTATGTCATATGGTTGATAACTGTCCAAAATTGGATAATATTCTTCATAACCCTTTTCAATTGACTTATAAGTCTGTTTAATTAATGGATCATCGGTCGGTTCTTCAGATAATTTCTTGTAACGATTGAATTGTTTTTGTAATCGCTGTCTTTCCTTTTCAAGGTATCTATCAGTTCTTAAATGTAAGCCTTTTTTACTAAAATTCGATTTGAGACTACAAATTTTTGTTAAAATTTCCTGTAATTCAACTAGTTTTTTTGCATCTGCCATTTATATCACAGCAGTATAGAGCTGATGCTCATAAAATGATACCCTCATTTTATAACTATCAGATAAATACATTTTACAGAAGTATTTCAAGAAACTGCAGTGACAGATTATTTTTGCGCACCGTCAAATAAAATATTGTAATAGCATTGTCTAAAAACATATCACTACACTTGAAATTGAATGTAATCCACTTCAATTTTCGATATAAATTATGAAAGTAATAAAATAATATCACGTATTTTCACCAACATGCATTCTCAATACATAAATTTATTATTATAAAAATGTTTACCGGGACAGTTGCTCAGTTAGCAAAGAAAATTAAAATCTAGTACATTTCAGTAATTTTGCAAAACGATGGTAATACTAAATGGCATCCATGTTGATAAGCTTATTTGTTATCTTCCAATGAAAACCTTTTCGTTTTCATATATTTAAAGAGATGACTAAATGCAGAAAAATCATTAGCCAGAGTAATATAAAAATGAAATGTATATATCTCTTATAAGATATCTAAAATTGTGACCGGCAACTTAGTGTGCAAATAGTGTTGAATTTATTTTAATTTCCATTTTAATTTATAAAATATTATATATGACTTATATAATATAGTGTTTAAAAGCAATTTATTACGGTTATTCTGACGGTCAACAAAAAAAAATTATAGTTTTTACCAGAAAATGACATTACAGTGATTATACTTGTTCACTTTGTGACTTGTGTGTGGTGTGTGTTCAGTGTTCATCTATCCTAACCATTTATCAACAAACACAGATTGTGATATTGCGATAATTAGTTTTAGTTTTTATTTTAGAAATTTTTCTTTAATTGATTATCGCTTCATCACATTTGTTTTTCCTCACTAAAATTTTGTGTATACATTTTAATGTTGTGCGTATTTAATGCTTTCTAATAGTAAAAAAAAATGTCATTAATGATTGTGTTTGAGCCGTAGAAGTAAGTAAGTAAGTACAATTTTATTTATTCAACTGATCCAAACTGATACTATTAGCCCTCACACTATATTTACACACACACAATATGCATGAATTGATTTTAAATATTTGTTCTATTTAAAATTTAAAAACAAAATACATTGCGTGTGTAAATATGATTTATTGGTCACTTCCAATTCGAAATGAGCTTTAAAATAAATATTTTTTTTTTAAAAAAATCATTGAACGTAGTGTCAAGACACCTGTCTTCAAATGATTTTTTGTTTAAAAAATTAAAAATTTAAATTCAATCATTGAACGTAGTGTATAACACCGGACTTCAAATTATTGTTTTATTTTTAATTTTTATTTAATTATTTCCAAAGTAACACATTTTAATTAAATATTTTAT
>JANTEX010049996.1:0-10179 GCA_024741295.1 Macrocera vittata
ATGGTCGTTGAATAGCCAAAGCATTGTTGTTTTTTACAAAAGTACAAAACCTGCAGTCACATGAAGAATTTTTGATCTATCTTAACTGTTGAACTGTGCAAAAATTGATTATTCCAATTAAATGCGCTCTTAACCTTATTACAGACTTTAGCTTTAACTGCTCAGTTAGTTTTGATTGTATATTTATAAAATTATGGGAGAACACAGGGAGAATTTTCGATCTTTCGAGAAAATTGATTATTCCATTTTAATGAGTATTTTACGTTATTACAGACTTTAGCTTTGACTGCGATATGTCAGTTAGTTTTAATTGATTTTTTTTTAAATTATAATCCTTGAAAAGCTAAAGCATTGTATTGATTGAATTTGTTTTTTTGCTTTCCTTACGTTATACCATTTAGTATGAGTAAGTCATTGTAGTATTTTTACAAAAATGTAAGAGCTAGGGAAATAAAACACTTACAGTCGAAAATGGAAATTGACCTAATCACAGTCGAAAATCTTAAAGAACTGCTAAATAAGGCCATGATTGTGCTGACTAACCTATTCAATGCCCCGAATACGACACATACCCTCGCTTGGAAGGTGGCCGAGGTTATTATTATACAGAAACCCGGTAAACCGCCCATAAACGTTACGTCGTTTCGTCCGATGTCATTGTTGTCGATAAACTCATAGCTTCTGGAGAGGCTGATATTGAATAGGATGAAGACAATGAAAGAAAGTAAAAATCTAATACCGGATCACCAATTTGGATTTAGTCAGAAAAATAGGTGCAGTGTCTTTATTTATATTTTTGGTGTTTTGATATTTTGGCCATTGATTTAGACAACAATATGATATTCATCCTGAAATTAATCAGTGTAATTCTAGCGTCATTCAATATGATCATCTATATATTTTTTAAACATTTTGGCAATTGACCATAATTACGAAATGAAAATAAGATTTTCTTCTGATATTCGGATAAGCTCACCACCGAGACGACTTTCTTATTCCGATCGAAAAATAGTTGATGATCGATTAAATCGTGGTTACGTCAAAGTAACTTTCCTTATGCCTCTCCAATAGTTTTGTTTTCTAAGAAATCCGGTGAAAAGCGTATGTGTATTTACTTTTCCGACTACTAAACAAAATTATGATACTGATACGTGATAGTTATCCGCTACCGTTAATTGATAATTGCCTGGATAGATTGGAAGGGAAGAGATATTTTACTGTTCTTGACCTCAAGAGTAGTTTTCATCAGATACACGTTTTCGACGATTCCATTCTGTATACTTCGTTTGTCATTTCTAGTGGTCAATTAGATGACGTCAGAATGCTTTCCAGTTTAAGAAATGATCCGGCAGTGTTCCAGCGATTTATTAATCATGTTTTGCATTTTAGAGAAGGTTTAGTTGTTGTTTACATGGATGACATACCGAAACATTTAGAGATTTTGCAACAAATTTTACAACGATTGGCCAAATTTTATCTTGAAATTAATATCAGTTAACGTAAATTATGTTATGCCGAGATCGAGATATTGGGCTTAACAATAAATAAAAAAAAAAAATTTCGAACAATAAGCTGCATCTTCCTTTCCGAAAAATGTAATTGAATTTAGTAAATGCTTAGGTTTATTCTCTTGTTTCCGACGTTTCATACCGTTATTTTCCAGTCTGTATCGCAAAGCAATACTATTGAGAAAACTAGTTAACCTGGAACATTCAATTCTTATGGTCAATTATAAGTGGTGAGTTATATAAGAAAACCCATTTATTTAGTTATCAATATGAGTAAAGGGGATAGTTTCGATTGTATTTAAGAAATATACAAATATTGGGAAAGGGAGGGTGATAATAAACCTTTTTAGCATGAGGACGATCTGCAATTGTACGTATCATTGGTATTACCAAAATATCAGTCATGACAAATTTTATTTTTTTCTGTGTAGTTCATTTTTTAACAAATGCCAAAACGAACTTATGCCAAATTCTAAACGTCTCTGTAAAGACACTTTATGATAAAATTGCATCACACAACAAACTGATTAAAAAGATTTGAAAACATTTTTTACTGTATTTATTTCATATATCTAGACGTCCTTTGATTTGTTAACAACCTCATATCGGGCTGCTCAAGTTTTATGCTATCACAATCGTCTAGAAATTCATTTAATTTAAACTATAATCAATGTTATTTCATTCACGTCAATAAATTGTAATTCTTCTCCTCCTACAAATATTCTATCTGTCTTATGCCCGAGGTTTATTCGGCAGTGTGGATTGTAATAAAACTGTAAAAATATTATATGACAATAATGACAATCACTTTCCTGATAAATATTAATGCGCAAAAATATAATCAATTGAATTGTCATTTAGTTATATATAAAGTTCATCAAATTCATATTTATTTTATGTTATTTTTATTATACTTATAATATACCATAAAATTGGTAATAAAATATTTCTTGTATCTACAAATAATTATTTTCAAATAATCCTGTAATACCGAGAGTATATAAAACAAAATTATATATGTACATTATATATGAATATATGTACATTTATGTATAACATAATTGTGTACGAGCATAAACATAACGTCGCATTCGATTACTTAATAGACTAGGAGATGCCGTATAAGAAAAAAAAGACTTCCGCGATGGTCAAATAGTTCACCACATAAATAACATAGTAGTGTTTTGGCATTAAATTTGGCAAAAGTAGTTTATTTTATTGAACTTTTATGCACGAGTTTATTATCACGAAAAGAGGCTATTGACTAAGTTTTATTTCTTCTAAAAAAAATTCGCTATGAAAGCGAAAATATATTGTTCCAGAAATTACCAAGCTAAATTTGGAAAACGGTAAACAGTGAATGTTATGGTCGAAGCTTAGCTCAATCCTCTAGCTCTAGCTCAATCTCGCCTCTTGCTTTCCGCAGTAAAATTTTGTATAGAATATATTTTAAATACTTTTAGACATCAGATGCTGATGGAAAAAAACGCAGACAATTCAGTTTTAAATTTGTTTGGAAATTCAAGCTTCCAGCTTGTTTCTTTCGATCATTATACTTAGAAAAGGATTACTGACCAACCACAAACGGCTTATGTATGTATTTTCTTATAATAAGTTTGAATGTATACTCCTTTTGTGGTGAGCTTTTTTATTGTGGCAGGACTCGATACTTTTCCTTATGTGGCGTCTCTTGTTCTATAAAAGAAGCTAAATAAATATATTAATGCATATATTGTTTTGAAAAATTATTAAAGTTTTTCTTTACTCACATATGTATTATAGGAATTTCATAAAAGTGGTTGGTTGATCAGCTCAATTCCTTAATTAAATAGCACTTTATTTCAGTTCATAACTGCTTTGATGTATTAAAATGTATTTTTGCTACATTTTTTCTTCTTCAGTATTATGTAATATTATAAATTACTCTTCTCTATATAACTACGTAGCTATAAAAGATACTAAACTTTCCTCTTGACAAACAATACACAATTTTCCATGCCAAAAGAAAATTAGTATATACTTATTTCCAGACACTATTCCAAATGAACGATGATTAAATGACTAACCGCACTTATTAAATCTACTTTATTCCCGGCGACTATTATACGCTACATATACTATACAATAGAACTTACGTTTAAAAAATATTTTCTGGTTGTTCGTCTTTTATCACATAAAATGTATACGTATAGGTACCTAAATAATAATTTTAATTAAATTACAAGAACGAATACAGAGTACTTTCTTATAAACAGAATCTATACGTATATATAGAATTAGGGAGCTATAGGTAAGCAATTTTATTAATTTACTATAATAGATATTATATTCATGTAGATTTAGAATACCTATTAGCTATAGGGGAAAATTGTGTATAATATTTTTACTTTTTACAATTTATATCTTAAACTCAAATTTTAAGTTGTTAAGATATAATAAATATGTATTTTTTGTGTAACATATATTCGGAATTGGTATACGAACGAACAATTTTTAGGAGATATATACAATTATATAATATAAAACCTATACAAAATATATGCCATTTCATTGATGGTCTTCAAAACTATTTAAAAACGTTCAATCAATCACCACAAACATCCCCTACACATTTCGTATATATATTATTCGCAGTATAAAATGTTGCGCTATTTTTATTCAAATGTGTAAGTGTAATGCAGAAAAACTTTTCTCATAAAATTACTTGTTATGAAAATTGTTTCTGAATAAGTTTGGAAATAAATATTTAATTATATTTATGTGTATATGTATATTTACTGGGTGGAGTATAAAATGCTGGATATATAATACTACAGACGGGTATTATAATTTTGATAATAATTTTGTATTATGTATTAAATGCATATACACTCGTCGAAAATTTATGAACATACCTATTATGTATATATTATATAACATAACATCAAACATAATAAAAGTTTGATTGAAAAAAAAAACGCAAACAAATTGTTTTCAACAATTGAATAAAGAATTATTTTTATGTTATCAACAATATTGTTTTGCCTAGCGAAACAATTTATTGGCGTTATTTAATTTAACATTTTTATGGTATGAATCTTAACGACATACCGATGTTATCTATCTACTCGTATACGAGACAGTATCTTGAAGTGTTTTGAAAAATTAGTCGAATAAATCGCAAATTATATGTATACTCAATAATTACGAGAAACAAATTTCGAAGAAGATTATAAGAATTGTGATTGGAGATAATGCTTATAATGTAAAGGAAACTTTTCCCATGCACAAGATTTGAGCAAAGTATACAATACTCGAGATTTCCACCAGCAAGGAGAGGTAGAAATTCAATTATTTAGTAAACTAAAGAAACAATTTATTCATATATAACAGTTGTATAGTTTGTAGAGAAATACAAATTAGTCATATTTTTAAAAGAATCAAAGAAAATTCCTTAGTTTTTAAAATACATTTTGAATTGTTTTCACTCAGCAGAAAAATCTGATCTGATTGTTTCATTGTTCATGTAGGTAAACTAGCCGAAATATCTGAAATCCTAAGTAAATTTTAAAACTTATTTTAATCTTGTATTACAAACTAATCCAAAAAAAAAATCTAAGAAAGTTTTACAAACCAATTTTCCGAAGTTAAAGAAAAGATTATTGCAAATTTAATTTTAATTTTGGAAATGCATTAAAAATCATTCGACCAATTTTGAATCTCCTAAACTTCCTTCTTTATGAATAAAATTAAATAGTTTTAAAAATGACTATTTTTCAGGGAAAAATAAAAAATAAATGAAGTTTTGATAATTATATTCAAAACATTTTTTTTGCTAGGGTCCTTTTAAAATTTGTTAGTAGTAGAAGTGCCGAATGATTATACACTTAAAATTTGCTTCAAAAATTGTTAAGTAAATTGTAAGTATTTTGAGTACATATATGTTATGTAGTGGTTCTAAAGTTGTTTGTTTCTTATCATTTTTTTCTTTGTCAAAAATGTATAGGTACATTACCGAAATTGGAGCAATGACCGATTTTCGTGAGATAGGAAACTGACGCTGCAATTTAGTTTTTTTTGTGGATAACGAAGGTTCGATTAATGCTGAGCAATTCTAGTACGTAGATAATTTTTCGTTTGGCCAATATAGGATTGTGTACGAAATATCGAACCATTTCCGTGACATGGAATTTTGTATATTACGCCGAATTAGTTAAAATTTGAAATAGCGTTTTTCATGTTTCAGAAAAGAATGTTGATCAATTGTTGATGAGGATTGAAAGCTATATTTGTAGTGTTATTTCTAGTTTTGTTAAAGTTTTATATTTCTTCTCATTGGTAGTTAAGTTTTTGAGGATATTTGTAAATTTTGTCGGCAGATGACTCCCTAAACTTTTTTATTAATTTGGTGATAATCATGTTCGCAAAAATTGTTTCTTAAGTAACCTAAAAATAACTCTAATGAGAAGAAATATAAAACCTCAACATATAAATTCCTGGTATATCTAATGTTATAGCCAAAACTCTCATAACTGGAAATTACACCACAAATATACCGACTTGGCAATGAGGTGCGTAGTTTTTCTAAACGGCTCACCGTAGAAAAGAATTAAAAATATGCTATTGGGATCCAGTATAGGCATTGCAAGTGAAAGTATTGCATTTTTTTGATTATTTGAAGACTAGTAATATTGATCGATATAGCTTTACTCCAAGAGACTTGGTTAAGACTCAACAATGTTTTTTTTCCATAATGATTTCAAATGTTATCGAATTGGCAAGATGGACAGGGCTAGAGGAGGATTGGCAAATGTGATTAATAAAAAAACTGGATAATTTTCACCTGTCCCATCTGGGTACGAGTTGTATAGAAAGTATCGGAATTGAAGTTAAATCGGGTACCACATCATCCGTATCTTTTATGTCTGGTTATTTTTCAGTTCCGTGAATGTCTAAATAAATTTCGTCAAGACATTCGTCATTTAACGTCACGTTTTCAGAATTGTTCTTTTATATGTGGCGATTTCAATGCTAAATACCGTTTTTGAACTGTACGCGAAGAAATACGGCGGCCACAATTCTTTGTGAAATTTTGTCACGCGGTCGCTTTGTGGTTCACTCTCCACCTTTCCCTACTCACTATCCCACTCTAGAACGTTTTCGCCCTTATTATATACTCACTAATGCTGTCCACCAATCGTCCCAGCCCTGGTTATCCTGCATCTGATCACTCGTCCGTTTAATTCTTAGTAGAATTTTATTCTAACAATATCAAAAATTCTGATCTTTAGTTCAATTTTTCCAAAGCGGACTGGATTTTTTTTTCAAAATCATGTAAATATCGCCATTTATCACAACCAATACTCGTTGGCTGACATTAACTCTAATGAAGTAATTGACGAAATGGTAATTGACGAAATGGTTTCACAGCAACGTTGATTGAAGCAAGAAATGATTCGGTACAAGTAAGAAATATAGACTATCGTCAAATTTCGCTTACTCCAGAGATTTAAACAATGATAGCTCAACGTAACACTTTTCGCCGTAGATGGACACGATCTATAGACCCTTACAAAATACTTGATACAAGCAATAAAAAAATCATAGATGGTCGACTCTCTTAAAGATCACTCATAAAAAATAAAGTCTTAAGAAAATATGGCATACAACAGAGATACTTAAAAACACCGTAGCAATACGGTCCTTCTTTCACATTCTGACAAAACGAATGCCTTGGCTATTCAAATTTCTATGAACCATCAAATAACCGTCAACTTTCGCGATGCATCGACAGATACACTTGTTAATGAAAGCATGAACCGGCTACGGGCTGAAAATGGGTTAATATGGACAGTTCCATACTTACTAAACCAAAGGAAATTGTGAGTATCCTGAAAAAGGCCAAAAAATCAAAGACTCCTGATAATGATAATTAAAATATTTACTACTACGAAGGGTTTTAATTTACATGACTCTGATTTTCAATTCATGTCTTAAACTTTTTTATTTTCCAGCTAGATGTAGAAATGCAAACGTTGTTGCTATATAACAAAGATCTGTCGTGGCCAGAAAGTTGCCTTCAGATATCTCTTCTGAGCAACTTAGGTAAGGTCTTTGAAAAGAATCTTCTAAAGCGTATCAATTTCTTTATATAATTATATAATACTATTCCTGAGAACCAGTTCGGATGCCGCCCGTTCCATAACAAAGTCCACCAACATGAAAGAGGAAAAGCTATGTGAAAACTACCCAAAATAAAAAACAATCAACCGGAATGGTGATATTGGATTTAGAAAAGACATTAGACACAGTGTTGCACGATGGTATAATTAAAAAATTACACCCTTTTGGATTTCTCCAGTATCTGACAAAATTAGTGTAGGTATTCATTCAGAAGATTCAGAGTCTGTGTCAACAGTTATTTTCGCAGGACTTTATAGTACTTGCGGGGTTCCCGAATGGTTCTGGTTTACCAACACCGTATAATGTGTTTATTTCTAACATGCCATGTCTCAATCCATGTCAAGCTGCACTTTTATTTTTGCAAATTTACAGTGGGCAATCGAAAGAGTTTCGCGATACTATAAGAATTGGCATCTAAAGCTGAACAGTAGCAAGTGCGAAGCATTTTTTTTTACTAAACGACGCTTGGAATGCAATCTACCAAATTCTAAACTAAAATTAGGATAGAATAATATTGAATGGACCAACCAGGTCAAGTATCTTGTTATCGTTTTGGACAAAACATTAACATTCTCGGCGTGTATTTATAAGACTTTTGAACGCCTGAACAAATATGTAAAAATATTCTAAAGTCTTATCAATAAATCATCACAACTCAGTCAGAAAAATAAATTGATTTTGTTTAAAGTGATATTCCAAGCCATATTCTTTGTATATGGATGTCCTATATGGAAAGACTGTGCAAACACTCACATTAAGAAACTAGAATTTGGTCAAAACAGAATTCTTAAGCTAATTTTGAACAAACCTTTCTCTCTTTAAAACACTGATCCTCCATTTCATAAAATTAACCTAATACAAAATCAACAGGGCTACGTGTGCATATGAAATATTTTTTTAAATAAACATTTATCTCTATCATCATTACCAATTGAACAACATTCTTTTCACAAACATGAAAAATAAATATTTTTGATGAAAAACGGCCGTTTCTAAATCTTTTATTTTTAGAGAACGGAAAAATGAAACACACAACAATTTAAGGACTGCCTCAGGGACCAATTTTAATCCAAAAATTGGACGAAACGTTGGACGAGAGACGAAACTTCAGTGTTTCATTTTCCATCAAATAATAGCCCGTTCAATAAAAATGAAAATGAAATTAAAGATTTTACACCGTTAAGCAATTCACTTTTCTCATTTCCCAGGTTTTTCACTTATTCCTACAAAAATGATCTCTCAAAACTTGAGCAAAAATTAATGATTAATTTTAATCAAAAATAACAAAATATTGTAATTTAAACCGTCTTGTAAATTTAATGATAAAAATGAATTAAATATTATTTTTTATAAAAGCGTACCAAAGAGTGTTTTCGGCACTTTGGGAGAAAATACTGGCAAAATGACAATAATAATAAATAAATAATAATCATTAAACTAGAATATATCGTCTTCTCACAATGTTCAATCTTCTTCAATTTGTGTTATATAAATTCTATTAAATCTTAATAATATTATAAAATGTTGTTGAAAAATTTGAAATTCCGGTGAAATTTAGGCAGAAACGATACATAAGGTGGCACAAAGGTTTACATTTTCGGTTGAAAAACTTTTTTCAGAGATGGTCTTGTGAGTTTTGAATAGATTTGTAGATTGTTTTTAATAGGTAATTAGTTAATTACAAAATTCTTATTCATATTTATATATGTGAAAAACATTTTACTTTAATCAATCGATAAAATCAATAAATTTGGTTTAATTAGCAATTTTAGTTGATCGTCATAAAATGTTAATGGTAAATAATGCAGTTAGCCCTACAAACAAGAGTAGAGGTGGAAATAATAACATAATGATGAACAACTACGCTCAAAATTGATTTATTCCATATTTATTATTATTGTTGAGACGTGCTGGCCGAATTGACATTGTTTTTGATACATATCGCTTGACTCCTGGCTTGTTGACTCTTCGATTTTTGGTTTTGACTTTTGTTTTTGACTTTTGGTTGTATTGACTTTTTTTTTTTGATTTTGAATTTTGGCTTTTCACTTAAGGTTTTTTACTCACTTTTGACTTTTTACTAGTTTTGACTCTTGAACCTAGCCTTTTGGTTTGTACGAACCCATATGAAGGGTTGGCGGCGTAAGGATAAGAATAAAAAACAGGTTCGGCATCAGATTTCATAATGGCATGAAATTGTAGGGTACTAAACCGTGGTTAGAAAATTGCTGGTTACTGAATAGAGCTATACGAAATAGAATATACGGTAGGGCTGTAGAGCTGTGTTGACCAACCTAACAAGTTGATTTCGCATGATTCACAGAAGTATGAAAAAATGAAAATACAAGGGAGTCTGCGCACTGACGACGGCGAAAGCCGAAACATCCACAAGACCGAAGGGCCTGCAGATTTTGTCAGGATCTGATGGGCCCCAGGTGAAGTCAATATTATCTGTTCACCTAACTGTGACTTAATAATAACAACAATTATAATGAAGGACAAAGTAGAT
>JANTEX010050218.1:0-10174 GCA_024741295.1 Macrocera vittata
AAAATGATTCCAACTCGTTGACCTTCTTTTTTGTGCTCTCACGTATGTTTGACTACGGTATGTGGTGTGCTCTCACACCCGTTGACCTTTTTTTGCTCTGACGAGAAAGTCCGAAAAATTCCGGGAAAGTCCGAAGAAATTCCTGAAAAGTAGTAGAAATTCCAAGGTTTCGAAGAAATTCCGGAAAAGTCTGAAGAAATTCCGGAGACAGTCCGAGAAATTCCAGGAACTTTAGAGAAATTCCGGGAACTCCCAGAAACTCCGAAACGTTATTTTTTTAAAGAAATCACCCCCTCAATTCCTTCTCTCATAAATCTACTCATTCTGCAAAAATTTCATCACAATCCATTAATCCGTTTGGACTACATCTTGTCAAACAAAAAAAGGCTAATGAGTGACCGAGCGATCATTGGATGTGACGCCAATGCTCATCATATCACATGTGGAAGCAGTTATGTTAATGATCTTGAGTTCCTATTCTCAGTTGATCTTGCGGTTGCAAACATAGGTCGTGAGCACTGCTACTCGCAGAAAAGCCATTGACCTTACCTTAGTCACATCTAAAAATGATAGGTGGATTAATAATTGGCACGTTTCGCAGCAAGTGTCGAATATGTAGGCATCCAGCAACTGCTGAAGAAATCCCAGAAGAACGAACTGGGGAATATACAGAAATGTACTGTCTAGTGGAGTTACGCCTCGTGACACTCAAGATCTGATATCAAAATATCGAAGGTGTAAGAGATGCTATCACTGCATCGTATAAGTTGGCGTGTCTACTTAACGTTGCGCGACGCAAGTCTGGCGCTTCGTTGTGAAACGCTGAATTGAACAGGCTGCGGACTAGGGCCAGGTGGATTCGAAGATCGATATATAAATCTGCACAGAAAGATTTCAAGTGGCTGGTTCCTCGAAAGAAGCGAAGATCTTTTGAAAAATTCGGTGAAATGTTGAGAGGTCTAGGGAACTCGCTAGACTGCATAAGATATTTGCAAAGTAAAATGCCCCAACGAAGATATAATCAGAATGGTGCTTCTTCATTCCTGGCGTGTCTTCAGAGTCACTTTTAATTCTGCATTACATCTCTTAGTATGCAAGATTGAAAGAGCGTTTGTGGTCAAGGAGGTTGCGATTGAGGCCGTCCTTTACATCGATCGTGCATTTCCGTCTTTGGAGACAATTTGTCGTGCTGCCAGGGAACATGGCATAAAACTAAGTCTTGTAGAATGGACGTCTGCAATGTTTGGCAAATTGTTGCCAGATAATTGTATTCCCTTCTGCGGTTTCTTGTGATTGATGGTCTGTCGAGGGCACTAGGGATCGTTGACCGTTGGAGCGTGTAAAACGGCCTTTCTGTAAACCCGACAAAAATAGAAGTTGTTTGTCCTCAAGCAGAAGACGTGAGCCAAGAAAGACACCAATATCATAACCCAATTTTTTGTGACAATAAGTCACAGAGCAATTGTGACTTATCGTCACCAAATATTTGGTGAGAATAAGTCACAGGGCACGTGTGACTTATCAGAACGAATTTGTTGCTGAGAATAAGTCACATCTGCACTATGACTTAGTCTCAATTGATTTATCGTCAGCAAATTTTTAGTAAGAATAAGTCACAGGACCACTGTCACACAGAATAAGAATAAGTCACAGGACAACTGTGACTTGTTCTTAAGTGCCTTATTGTCACCAACATTTCATGACAATTTGTCACTGTTGCCTGTCACATCAGCACTATGACTTATTCTCAAATGACTAATCGTCACCAATTTTTTGGCGAGAATAAGTCACAGCCACATGGCAACTGTGACTTATTTTCAAGTGCCTTATTGTTAGCAGTTTTTGGTGAGAATAAGTCACAGAGCAAGTGTGACTTATTCTGAAGTGTCATAGTTGGACTGTGACTTATTGTCACCAAAAATTTGGTCACGTAAGTCACTTTAGAATAAGTGCAGATGTGACTTATTCTCACGAAAACTTGGTGACGATAAGTCACTTGAGAACAGCTGCCTGTGACTTATTCTCACCAAAAACCTGTGACGATAAGGAACTTGAGAATAAGTCAGTTGCCTTGTGACTTATTTCCAACAAATATTTGGTGACGATAAGTCACTTGAGAATTTGTCATAGTGCAGATGTTACTTATTCTCACAAAAATTTGGTGACGATAAGTCACTTGAGAATCAGTCACAGTTCAGATGTGTTTTATTCTCACCAGAAGTTGGTGACGATATGGAAAAAATTTGGTGACGTTAAGTCACTTGACAATAAGTAAGAGCGCACTTAGGAGTCATTCTTGATGTGAAGCTCAGTTGGAAAGATCATCTACTCTGCGCAATTAAAAATTCACAGAATAATCTTTTTGTAGGAAAGTTGTTGGGAGGTCATGGGTCTTACTCCGAGAGCCCGTAGGATTAATCAGGCGGCAGTGACACCTTTGTTAACATATGTGCCAGTTGTAACGTAACGTAAAGGCTTTCCAAACACTCGGCTATCCTAAAGCTTCTGTTTGATGCCTAACGATACATTTTGATAGCCGTTTCGCAGTTATAAATCCAAGTAGGGAGGAAACGGTTGACTTAAACGTTTTATAGCTATATACAGTGAATGCCAGGCCGCTATATGTGCAACAAATAAGAGACTGATCGAAATCCGTTTTTTATTTTCGAGTAATGTGTAGAACTTTAGAACGGCGGAAATAGTGCGTATTGAGTATTTTCATTTACTATTTGTTTTGTATAAGTTAAGGAGTGTTCTCAAGATTTAAACAGGTTTGCATTCGGAAGCACAGTTGAACTGGTTTAGGTTCTTGGTCTGGCCACTCAGGGTTTGATAAGAATAAGAGCGCAGAATCCGGCTCAGTTTTTATCGGGCCTGAACCTGTTTTTAGTTTTCACGCTTTATGGCTTACTCGGGACACTTTGGCCGCGATAGTCGAACGAACAATCCATTTTTCACGACCGAGTACATGAAGCGGTCTTTCAGTAGCAGAAACAGTCACAGCTAATTATCATCTACAGACATAACATTATCGAAGATTTTCAAATCCAAGTCCATATTTTACTGTTGCCCAGTCAAATCTAGATACCAGATGTATCGTCCGATATAAGTATATAGTAAACTAATAATACAATACAATTACATACCTTTTTTGGTGGTTGACTTTTGGATGGGGCCGCACTTCGTTTTGTCGGCACAATCGGCGATCCGTCCGGAAACTTCACGATAATTCCAAACAGCAAATCTGGTGGATCGTCTTCTAACACTGCCGTCGAACTGTTTAACGGCAACAATACCGATGGCATTGACTTGTGTCGTTCCAGTGGAAATATGTAAAAGTCTTTGATCAGCATCGATATCGATTTAATGACACCGAGTCGTTTGCGCGTAGCCAAACAACTAAACAGTGCCTTGTATGCTTGTTGGTCGTCCAACGTTTCGGCACCCAATCGTATGACCAATATCTCTTTATTCGTTCGCTTGATTTTCGATATATAATCCCATACGGTATCGGGCGATATTCGTCCGACCACCTCCAGTTCGTCTGGAAATTCTTTTTGAATAGTTGCACAGTTACCGTTAAACGGTTTGACCGTCATCTGAAAGGTTGTAACGTCAGGCATTATTATTGAGCCCGTCCAAAACACCTCTGAGGTGTCATCGTTTTCCGATTTAATCGGTTTGTCGTCGTCAATCGGCCGTTCTGGTGGCGTTGGTATCGTCACAGTACTTGATGGTTCCTGATCACAATCGCTGCTGGCCGTCTTTTTTACGGTGGCCACCGCAGCGATCGGTGACGCAGAATCTGTACTCGCATTTGGCGTCGTCGTCGTCGTTTTGTCAGCTTCAACAATGTCAACAGCACTGCTGTTGTTGCTATCCTTTGGTTTATTGGGCGTGCTGACCAAACGATCAACAATTGTTGCAGCTGCCGATCCTAAAACGCGATCGATCGTCGATTGAGCTTCAAGAATCTTATCAATTAAATGAGAATTGTCTCCTTTTTTCAACAATGTAATCGCAGACTGATCTTTTGTCACTGTCGTTGCTGTTGTTGTTCCATCCGATTTACTGGCCTCCTTGCCGACAATCGTTTTACCAGCGGCGCTTGCAACCGCTCCACTGTTTTGTAACGAACTGCTGCTCGATTTTGCACGTTCACGAACTTTACGATTGTCTCGTTTCAATTTTGAATCACGATCTTTATCACGACCACGTTCATCGGATCGTGACTTATCACGTTCTCGGCTTCGACTTCGACGTTCTCGACTATGTTTTCGTTTGTGTTTCGATGATTTTTGTGAACGATCTCGACTTCGACTTCGACTGCGTCGTGTCTCTTTCTTTTTCGCCTCGGTAGTTACCACCGATGATGATGACGTTGACGACAATGCACCAACAGCAGCTCCCAATTTAGTCGAAGTAGCACTGCTACTGTCCACCGACAAATATTTATCAAATCGACTATCGATTCGGGTATCTTTGACAATGACCGGCGACAATGTAACCGAATCATTTAAATGTTCACTGGTACTGCTGACCGTCGAATTGTTTAGCACCGACACAACATCTTCCACCGACACGGAGGGATCCAACGTGACCCGATCCGAACTTTTACTCTCGATCACCTCTTCGCCTTTGTGCGTTTTCAGCACATAATTTTTCGCACACGCTAACAAATCCAATTCCGATTTCTTGATCATTTCCAGCTGATGTTTGTTTTCGTTTTCGCGCCACAACGCCAACTCCTGGCTAGCCAATTCTTCGGGTGACATTCGTACCAATTGCTTTGGTGCAATTGCCTTATTGCAAATCTTCTGGAACAGTGTTTGATTTTTGCGATCGGTAATGTTAAAGTTTAGCGATCGATACTTTGCCCTATACTTTGAGCCCGTATCCTTGTTGAAGAGATAATAGATTTCGGATTCGGTGTCACGTACGAATTTGGTGATTTCGTCGTCGCTTAACTTTGGACAATTCGGTGTATTACATTCTTCCTCGCAACGTATCTTTATTTGCTCCTTCAGCATACGTTGCACGTTTACACGGACCGGTTCCGTTTGACCTTTTGTCGCAGATGACAGCTTTGACGGTTGAGATCCATCGGTAGGTGTTTGTTTGCGTTTGCTCTGTTGTTGGTGTTGCGGTTGTGAGTTCGGTGTTTTGACTAATGGCGTAGAAGATGCCGATGACGTTTTAGGGGTGGTCGTAGGTGTCTTTGTGGTGGTGGTCGGCACCGATTTTGTTGGAGTAGTCACCGGTGTTTTTGTAGCAGTGGCAGGTGATTTTGACGTGACCATCTGTTGTTTGATGGTAACCGGCGTTATTTGCCCTGGTTTGGTCGGTGCCAACGATTTTACCGGTGAACCTGGCTTTAATGCGACTTGTGCTGGAATTTTAGTGATTTTTGTAATTTTCGGCACGACTTTTGGTCGATTTGGTTGCTGTGATGACTGTTGTGGTGGTTGGTTCTGCTGCTGTTGTGGCTGCTGTGGTTGCTGCTGCTGCTGCTGCTGTTGCTGTTGTTGTTGCTGCTGTGCACCAATAACTGTTCGCACTTTCTGTGGATTCATTAAAATCAATTTTTTTGTTGGCCCCATCTTCAGTGTGGTTTGAACTTTTTGTCCGGTGACCGCAAACAATGTTTTCTCGGCTGCCATACTTTTGCCGATATCCATTTTCTGTTGTCGAGCTTTTATGGCAATAGCTGCTTCACTGTCATCGGGTATCGGTTCAAATGTAGGATGTGCCTGCAGCCATTGTTTTAAATTGACAATGTTCGGTGCATTGTTACCACTTATCACACGTCCGCTTTTCTTGTCTCTGACAACGATTCGTTCATTTTTTGTTCGTAACAAATTGTGCGCAGACAATACAACACCCGACGGCAGAGAAATGGTTTTCGGCTTCATCGGTTGTGTGATGACAGTTGTTACTGTGGCTTTTTTCTCTTTTGTTGAATTTACAGCTGCGACACTATTCAAAGCCGTCAAATTTTTTTGTTGTTGGGCGGCAGCTGTTGCAATGCCCGTAGCCGTTGCATGCATTCGTATGCAGTCATCACTGCAATATATCGAACTTTGGCGAGCCGGTTTTTTGCAAACAATGCAGCACAAAAATGGACTGTTCTCAGGAACGATATTGGAGATCACAGCGGTGACAGTGCTAACAGTTAACGGTGTTGGCTGTAGTACTGGTTGATCAATTTTTATCGGAACCACCGCTTTAGCGGTCGACGTTTTTCGAACCGTTTCAAGGGGTTTTGTTTTCTAAAAAATGAAGGAAAATGTGTTACAAATGTAATGTGTCGCGCGACAATGATCGTTTTTTGCTAACAAACCTTGGGAGTGGTCGTTGGTGTAGTGACGGCCATTATTTCAGGTGCAGATTGTTTCGGTTGTTGTTTAACAACAACAACCGGTGGAGGTGATTGTTGTTTTAGCAATATTGGCTGTGCGGCAACCGTTCGCTGCTGTTGTACAATTGGTGGTGGTGGTGGTTGAATGATCGGTGGCGGCTGTGTCGCAGGTGCTGCTTGTTTTTTTAAACAATTCGGACATATCCACTCGATGCCTTGACGTTCCATTTCCATACCCATAGCCTTTGTTACATTAACACACTTACCGTGAAACCATTCTTCACACTTGTCGCAACAAATCATAAATCGATTGTTATGCGGTTGTCGACAAATGCACCATAATCTACATACCAACCGACAGAAAGAATACGTGTTCTCTAATGGTATGCAAAATTGTTCAATTAACTCTCTTTACTCACCGATTAGGATCATCTTCGGAATTGTATGTTCCATCGGAATCATCATCTTCGTCAAAGTCTTCATCGTCGTCATCAACTTCTTCCAAAACTTTGACTGGTGTCACTTCAACTGCTTTACGCTGGGCAGCCGATCGTCGATCTTTGGCTTTTGATGCTTTTGGCGTAACCGATTTTGAAACAGTGGCCGCTGCACTTGAAACAGTTGCCGTTTGCTTTGCCATTGGCGGTGTTGCTTTAGCGTCAATTGCCAACTGATTGGTGGCCGGCTTACGTTTCGAATCTTGTTCGGTTGTCGGCTGAGATTGTGCTCGTCGTTTAGCACCACGTGTTGTCGGCGCTTCGATTGGCGGCAAAGTTATCACACGACCATTGCTTCGAATAATCTTTATCGGTTCTTTGCCCGTGTTGGCCGTTACAAGTGATTTTGTCTCAATAGTTTTGGGCGACTGTTCGGTCACCAAAAGTGGTGCTCCGCTAGATGCTGCTGCTGTTGTTGTTGTTGTTTGTACATTCGAACCTATTGGTTTCGCAACGGTAACCGTTGGTTCAACGCCTAGCACTTGTTTATCAATGACTTCCTGCAGGTTCTTGTCCTGCACCAATTTGGCAACATGTTGCAGCAAATCTTCAGTCAAGCCTGTATCGTCTGCATTACCGAGACCTTCAAGCAAATCACTGTCGTCTAATAGTTCGGTATTTATCGCACCGGAACTGCTGAATGCCAACGATGTACTACTCGTTGGAATAGTAGTGACAGCCACCGATACTGTTGTTGGTGCCGTGTTAAAGTTGGCGATAACATTGCTTGAATCGGTTCCGGGAAACTCTAGCATTTTAACGATTTTCGGAATATCGGCATTCATACTGGTGGCCTTTGTTGGTGACGCTTCTTTCAAATCCTGTTGCACAATTGAGTCGATCAATTCAAGTTGTTTGTCTTGTTCGGTGGCCAATTCATTGTTATGTACTGTTGCCGATGGAAGTGGTTGCGACGGCACTTGTTTATTTGATGTTGGTGGCGGTTGAGACATAAAGAACGGTTTGTTTGTTGTGACGATTGTGGGTGTCGCTGTGCTAGCAAGGCTTAAAGTTGGTGTCACAATTGTTGAGGTAGCCGTTGCAATATTCACTTTTTTAATGATGTCCGGTGTTGAGAATAGCGATGTCATGTCTGACATGAGTGCTTCTACGTGTGCTGGTGGTTTTCTCTCTTTTTTCGGCAGCGGCTGCGAATTTGTTGTCGGTGTTGCTTCTGAAGATTTTGTAGCATCCGTTTGTTTAATGGGTACTACTTTGCTTGTATCAGAAGCTGCGTCCACTTCTTTTGTCAAATCAGAGACAGAGTCGGGTTTAGTTGACTTATTGCCACGATTCACAGGCGTCTTCGTTGCTTTATTCGTTAACGGTGTGGACGTAGTCGGTCTTCGCTTAAGTGTCTTTAGTGGTCGCTTTTTGACCGAGCTATCCTCAACCAAAAGCGAATCCTGAGACGTATCGTTGCGTTTCTTTGCTTTGGCGGCCACCAATTTTTGTTGCTGTTTCAAACGTTTTGCCCGATTCGGTATCTTTCTCACGCGAGATTGTCGATCGTTAAGATTAAAATCTAGATCACTGTCACGATCATTTTCACTTTCACTAGGACTGAAGTATGTTGAATCCGATGCAGAATTTTCATCATCTTCATCGGCCGAAAGTTTGTCATCGTCTTCGTCGACTGAACCGTCATCGGTTGCTGCCGATGGTGTTGTTGTTGTCACTTTTTTCGTCGAATTTAATTCTGTCGTACGATCACTATTACTGGACGATCGATTGTTGGCGGCGGTGGTGGCCGTGCCGCTTGTCGATTTTATTTGTTTAGCCTTTGTTGGCCGTATGCCAGCCGATAATTCTCGGCGTCCTGGAACGGATGCTGGCACATTAGTTGTTGACGATGTCGATTTACGTTGGCTTGGCGATGTAAACGGTGTATAGCAATGATCATTTGCGATCACTAGTCGTTGATAATCATAATCTACACATATTTGCAATGGATTTGTAATGCCAGCCACATTCAAAATATCTGCGGCAAGTTGTTTAGCCTCTTGTGGCATAAAGAAATTTTCAATTGTAACACTAACATGTTTGATGGGCTCGATTGGTTTTCGAGACGATTCACTTTGATTTGGCGAATTTCCTTCGTTGTCGTCATCTTCGTCGTCGTCGTTGTCACCATTTTCTTCCTTGTCGTCTTTGCCTGTGTCGTCTTCGTTTTCGCTGAGCGAATTCTCGGCAGCGGCAGCTTCTTTTTTTGCTTTTTCTTGTTCTTCAATTTCCAATTCAAGGGATGGCGTTGGTGATCCAACACGTAGCACAGTCACAGATGTTTTCGATTCAACGGCGTCGGTAACTAAACGAATTGTTTGATACCAGAGGGAAGCAGACAGGAAGAGAGAAAAAAACAAAGAAATTAGCATAAAAATATTAAGTGGTCGACATGCAATATATGTACAAAAGTGTACCCAAAAGATCTTGGAGAGCAGCTTGATCCACCGAAACGCTACCATTTTTGTTGATAAACACAATCAAATTTGAATCGACTTTCGACTCACCATTATCTCCTTCCGCTGATGGATGTTCCGTAAATACTGAATTTGACATTGCACAATTTAAAAGAAAATTAATGATAACTTTGCCGTTTCTCTCGATATCGAGCAAACATATTTTTTTGCGATAGTAAAATTGTTCAACTTGAAATAGGCTGCTGCACACGGTCAGAGTAAAACATGAACGACGCCATGTTATACACAATCCAGCAACACACACAGCGCAGACCAAAAAGGCCGCGGTGCTTTGCTTACTTGCCACCCAAATCACACACAAACACAATAGGATTTTTCATGCATACACTTAACACTTTGAATCGATAACTTTTCGATTGAAATTTATTAAAATATTTGTTAAAAGGTTGATTGGAAACTATTTTCAAATTGAATTTGATTGATTTTCTAGCGAATTTATGGAAAAAATTGGCTTTTTCTATAGTGCGTCGAAAAATGTATTACCATTTCCGCCATATTTTTTTTTGCATTTTGCCCGAGATGAAAAATGAGAGAAGAAATAAAAAAGTGGAAAATATAATGCAAAATGTCGTAAATGGTTTGTTCTCTCTTTTTAGCACATGGTTTTGCACGGAAATTTTGACATATGGCATCCCCCGGCGAACGAATATATAACCGAATGTGCTGCCTCTGGCGAATAACACAGGCGACTCAATTGGGACATTTAGCGCTACAGTTTTTTCGAAACCACTCTTTCTAATTTTGATGCGAAACCATAAAAAAAATCAAAACCACAGAAAAACTTTATCACAAGATTTTACTCAGATTTTTTTTTTTTTTTAATATGTATGATTACAAAT
>JANTEX010050329.1:0-10174 GCA_024741295.1 Macrocera vittata
AAAGAAATTAGTAATTGTCCATTCAATATTGTCACGTTGTGTCTACTGTGGCTATTTTGAATTAAAATTGTCTTAAGCCAATTTTAGTTTATACGAGTGGAGTATGCATCTCTGCAATTCAGTAGATATGGATGTTTGATAGCGCAATATTCGAAACACAATATAGTTAACCGAATCAGATAAGTGTATTTTAATCGGTAATACATTCATGCATAATACATTTTATTACATATAGAACTTATGTCGCCGCACCATAAAAACATTATATTAATAGGCAGCAACAAGAAACCAAAACCCCGCAATTACTGATTGGCATGGTTTTTTTTTCTCTTGTATTTCGTTCATTTTGTTCCATATTCGCCTTCACCTTCGTTATACGTTTCACACGTACCATCAAAGGTTGTGTAATATTATATGAATATATATAAATATATATATAATGTACGTTACGAACGCATGGCAAAGCATACATATGTATACGCTCTATGAATAATAAATTGGTGTATTATGTTCTTAAATCCATATATAGTAACGTATATAATCATTAAAAATGTATGTATATATAGGGGCGAATGGCTTGATGGTTGGTGGTTATTAAGTTTTATGTTTTTCAAACCGCATCAATATTATATTGTATAATATGGAAGAATGCTTATCCAAACAAAATGCGGTTTTTTCATTGTTCATGGTTCTCGGGGTCGCCAAATGTACCGGTACCGCCACCGGAGTGCTACAACCGCACTTACATTTACATGGACGTACAGTGTATAACGGCAACCAAACCACCCTCTATGGTCTCTACTATTAATAGAATAAATATAGATTTAAATTAACATTTTCGAGAGTTTTTAACTCGATACCCGTTCAACTGTTATAACTTAAAATACAGCCGATTATAAACGCTTAATGATTCTCCTTTTAAATAAATGGCGACGAGAAGAGCACACGCACATCCACAGCAATTGGATTTTTCTTAAAATATGCTTGCTGAAGGTAATATTCGCAAATAAGGTAATATGCATCGCTTTCTATAAATACATGTAGTTCGCTGATTCCATGAAAACGTAAACTTGATCATAAATCAATATAGTTTTAAAACTACAACGGTGTTCACATTTTTCCGATATTTATTAAACTTTTCCATTTTGAAAAAAGTTAAAAAGAGGAATTACTTGAAATGTCTGTAACACGGAATGGCTGATATAAAATGTTATGAGTAGAAAAAATATTCGACGTTTATTTAATATACAAAAAAACTTTTTTTTTACTTTAAAGAGGACATATTGTTACCACCGTGTATTTTCTTGTGCATAATATAACAAGGGGATTTTTTTTCCATTAAATCAACGTTCTAATCTATATCTATACTCACTACTATATTATTATCTATACATTTCCACATTTATATATAAATGTCTATTGTGTATAGCTTTAGATACATATTGAGGGTAGACATTTTTGATGGGGGATCGTTTAAATAATTGATTGTGAAAGAAGCACATAAAAGCATCGCATAGAAGTGTAGCAGTAACAACAGCTTTCAAAATATACACAGAAGAGAATATTACATTTCAGTTTAAGCCAGTCAGATATATAAATATATATAGTTATATAAACGTATTTATATATATACATCTAGAGGAGCTGTTTATAAAACATGAATAATACGCAGTAAAAGGGTTACCAAACAAAAACGTGTCACGTTGCATTATATTGAAACATTTCGAAAGAAAATTAGTTTTGTTGTTGTTTTGTGTAAAACGGAGCCGTTTTTTTTTTAGATGATCGACATGGTGCGAGGCGCCACGTATATCCAATAGAACCGAAACGGAAGATTATAATTTGTCGGTGTAATTAATTTAATCGATAATATTTTATGGTCTCTTCGTTTTTATTAGTTTTTCATTAAGAGAGTTTGTATGACAGATTATTATTTACACTTTTTACGTGAGAATTAGCCGGCATTAGCAGTGATTATCGTCGAAAACCTATGCTGCGTTTATTGTTTTAGTCATACATATTAAGTCAGCAGAGTTTTCAACAATGATTCGTCGTCGCGACAAAATTCTTCAATCTCGCTGAAATTTTACTAGGATTTAGTACTCATCAAGTACCGTCTAGTACTCTACTGGTTCTCTGCTGGATTGAAATTAATTTTTATAGGGTTTTCCGTTTCCTTAATATTTAGAAATCTGTGAGATAGTAGGTACTATATTACCTAATGGTACTTGATGAGTACTAAACCGTTTTGCCTGGCTGGTTGAAGATCGATTTTGGCTATAGTACTAGAAGTATGAGTACTAAATCGTCTGTTAATAACAACTTGATCAGAAAATATTGTCCGACTGGGAAGATCACACCAATAATAATGCAATATTGAGTTTGATTTAAAACGCTCAAGGCCAACTCAACTTTTGTAGTCTGACAATTGATTTTTATGATAAAAATAGTGGTCTTGAATTAATCGCACAGACTTGACGTCGATTAACGATGAAATTGCAAAGGTTTATTTTTCAATTAAATAAATTGCGATCGGCTTTGATGACCTACCACTGATATACTGTAAAATCATTCTGTCTGGACCTTAATGTACATATCACATATAAGTTTTATCAAATTTTTACTACATCGACTTGCCCAGATTATTGACAGATTGCAAAAATCGATCCTTTTCAAAAGGGTGATTTCTTTGAGAAACTAGATAAATACCAACCGATAAGTTATGGACTCATTTAATTGGCGGGAGTTGGTAGATCGTTTTTGTTATGTCTTGGTCCGTATTAAATTAAAATGTGAATAATATTGTCAGAGGCTGTTGAGAGTTAAATGGTTACCACAGTGAGTCTAGTTAGTATTGTTCGATTTATCCGTTCTGACGCGTTCGAGTTTATGTTGCTGTCAAGATGTGCCTAATAAATGTTTCACCATTATGGTTTTTGAGTTGTATTGTGCTCCGTTGTCAGAATGAACTAGTTTCGGTACGCCGAAAACACAGTATATATCATGTTCGATGTGGGATCAGTAGAAATAGAGTCCGATCTTGATTCTTGGCGCTGTGTGCTGCCGACGCTGGATCATTGGCTGGTTGTATGACGTCGTTAATGAGTTCCTCTAGCACGATAGATCAGACTGAGATACGTCTCGGTTTTAAAAAAAAAAATGATAGCATTTTGAGACAGCGCATTCTGAACGACATTCAATTTTCCCTTATTATTGCAGATATACTTCACCTGACATATATGTAGACTTCACCTGGCATATATAAGTCAATGAAAACTGACGTGATAGGTCACAACTTCGTTATAAATTTTGTTGGGCATTGTTAACCGTTTGGAACCTATACGCGATTAAAGCTTATCTGTCATCAATCGCTATTTGGTATGAAACGCCGCCGAAAGTAGATTAGGGACGATAATCGTTGACTGGCTTCAGCAGTCCATTCAAAGTTTCGATTTTTCTTGAGTAAATCGGTCATGAGAGCTGATCTATCGGCATGTGGGCAAGAATGATGGACAATTCACTATAGCCACAACTTTGTCAGAATAAGTTTTACGGCCATTGTGGTCCGACAATGTAGCCACAGTTCTTAATTTGTCTTCGACAAGATGGTTTTCTTTTCTGCATTTAAGTATACTCAAATTGGTATCAAAAGTTTTTGCACTTTATCGAGTAGTTGAAGATGTGTTTCAATATCCAGGGAAACGATCAACAGATCATCCAAATACATAAAGACTACTCAAGTTTTGTATCGTCTTATCCTTGAGTCGGCGTGATCGTTTCTGTGTCGGTCAGATTTCGTACCTTTAGGCACAGCCCAGCTTTGCCAATCGGCACCTTTTTCTTGCAACTCTTCGCGCACGGGTTTTATTGGGTGTTTTTTTGTGGTGGTACTTTGAAGCAATTTGCGCCGTTTTGTTCTTTCTAAAGTTTTCAGGCGAAAAAGCTTGATGTTCAAACTTTACAACCAAGGGACGACACAAGTGAGCCTTATTGTTTTTTTGACTCTGTTTAATTCTGCATTAAGTTTTTTAAATAGATTTCAAAACACCAATACCATAAATATATTCTATTTCAGTTGATTAAAGGGTGCTTAACAAACAACGTATATTCGTAACAAAACGACAAACTAAAGTTTTCCCTTAACATTCATATATACGTCAAATACGCATTTTATATACTTTTTTTTTTAAATAATCCGATTATATTTGTTATTCCGGCAAACAAAATAAAAGAAAAAAACCGGAAATTACATATTATCGCAACACAACAGAAAATACCAAAACATGATCTTTATATCATATATGTATATATACATTTCCATGTTATAATATCAAAAGTTTGAAAACTTTTTCTCTTCAGCTTTAGCTCAAACTTTTTCGTTATATGTTTTTTCAATCCATTTTTATATATTTCATAAGCAAAAAAAAATAAAGAAAAGAAAAAACTCCTGAAATTCAATCATCTTGACTAACTTAAATTTAAATATTTCCCGGAATTATTCACTTCGAAAACGGGGAAAAAAATCAACAAACGAACCATAATATATAACCATCAAATTACCCATCTCTCAATCGAATCAGTTTCACGTATACGCATAGTCAGATATGTATGTATACATATAACTTTATTATACATTTATACAAACGTAAGAAAAACTTTTCTTACAGGTAGCAAATGAACAGAAAGAAAAAAAAACACTCAGAAATCCAGAAAACAACTTTTGCCTATTTCTCTAAATTTAATATTTATCCAAAGCAATTTTTCAGGCCCATCTACATCGGCAGCAGCTGATACCTGTGTGTATTATTACCTGCGCCAATGTGAACCACTAAATTGAGAAGGTATCCGTCCTTTTACCAGAAAATATATTATAAAGATATGTATCTATATATAGTAAACGAATAAATAAAATATAAAAAAAAAACTCCCAATGAGACAGACAAAACAACGAAACATATTAAACACGGCCTCGAATGAATGAAGAAAAAGATATTTATCTTAACTTTTTTTTTCTCCTTTTTTGCTTGTTGTTTTACTTCCACATTTAACATAGTATTTTATATGGATTCGTATCAGGACATTTTGAAACCATTTTTGATTTTTGAATGAAATGCATGTTCACGAGATCTTGATTTTGTCATTTTTGTTTCGTTTTCCAAGACACACACAGTAAAGTTGTTCGTTGGCTGACGGCGATTCGACTACACAGAGACCAGACCGTGTTATTAATCAAAATGTTATATCGGTTTTTTTAAAGAGACGACGTCAACCGACTATAAATTGTCGTTAAATCACTGCGTAATAGACCACGAAAAATTTAGAACACATTTCGTTTAATATTGTCAGGTAACGACGTCTTTTAGACTTCAAAACGATTCCCCATTAATATTCACAGTATGGTCTCTGCGTAGTCAAGTGTTTTTTAAGCTAATTGTCGACTGTCAAAACACATTCATGTGTCCTTGAGGAACCATTTGCAGCCTTTTTTGTGTGTCGGCTTTGGATTATTTATTTTACCCAAAAGTGTGATTAGTATATATTCTTAGGGGAAAACAAAATATATACACAACACTTATATAGAATGGATATCGCATATCCTTTATACAGTTCACGTTGTGTGTACATTCACAGGTAAAACTACTAGACCAGTTCAAATCGAAGAACAGTTTTTCTTCACTTCTGTCGTATATAATTTTGTGAAAGTTTCTTTTTTGAACATTTTGTATAATACTATTCATTTGACATCAAAAAAAGTGTTGGTTACGTCTACAGTTAAATCAGCTGATGTTTCAAATCTATTTCGACTGGCCTAAAATCTTCGGCAAAATTCGACCTTATTCTATATAGTTTCTTCAACCGCATAATGTCTATATAATTTAATATTATATTGATTTAAAGTGCACAGACGGAAAAAATTATCGCGTGAATTTAATAAAATAATATTTTATTTTATTTCTTCCACCGGAACCAACACTGATCCCCTTTTTCTCATAATAATTTTTACCTTTTATACTCGTTCGTACGATTTTTTTCTATATCCAGACAAACATATATACTAGAGTGACAGTATTTTTTTAGGGTATTCTGAAGGGAGAAATCCACTACTTGGTTTAAAGTTGAAAATGGTTTCAAAATAATTTTCATTTTTTTTTTAAATTTCGCACGAGTAGTTTGGAAATGGCGTACTAATTAAAATGTGTGTAACTCAATCAATTTACAGTTATTATTGGATCAGTAATAACAAATTTAAGTGTTATTGACTGCATAATTTTTTATGTTTCAAAATCCAAGGAAATTTCTTCCAGATAATTGAAATACAAACAAATTTTATCGTGGGTTCGAGTCCCACTCGTCGCCCATATTTTCCAAGAGATTTTTTATTTCAGATATATTTTAAATCTTTCATAATAAATTTAATTAGATTTTATGTGACGTGATGTATCAAAAGAATGATGGCTAGGATTTTGTTTTTTTATTGTCACTCTAATATATACGTACGGTATTACAGTTAAATCGGATCTATTGTTTTGTCATCATAAATTTCTTTTGTCTGCTGAATTTCATTTTCGATGATGATATTGCTTCCTTTCTCTATATTTTTTGTGATATAATGGTACTTATTTTATTTTCCTTTTTTTATTCAGCTTTGCTTTGGTTCGATGATTGTAAATGTTTTTATTGTTTAGGTGTATTCCCTTAGAATTTCGTATAATAAAGTTACTAAATTTAGCTTAGTAGGGAATTCAGATTTTTCTTTCATTTGCTTTTCTCTTTTCTCTATACTGTATGTTATATGGACATTTGTTTATTAACAATGGAAGCATTTATATGGTATATTGAATATAAGTACCAAAGTTTATCGACGAAAAAAAAAGGATAAAATCGTCAAAAGAGATAAAATGAAATAAAGAAAAAAGTTGTAATGAAGAATAATTAGGTGGGCACATGTTTCGATGATGAAAATTGTATAAAGCTGATTGAAAGCGTCAAGATAATATCGAGGTGTTGGTAATTTTTTAGTTTCATATTTATTTCGCACACTTTTTTTGTTTATTTAATTTTCACTAAAGAGATATTTTAATGTTTTAATTGTTTGTTATGTGTTTACCATTATCTCTTAGAATTCAGACATTAATACTCCAAATATTTAAAAAAAAAAATCCACTTTGATTTTGATTGTTGTCCCAAACTCGGTGGCGAGAATGTGTTTATTAAACAATTTTCTTGATGTCAAATTTGTTTTAAAAATATTCACAAAATGTTTCTAACGATCTAAACTTGTGATTACCGACCAGAGCGGTACTTTTAAATTGAATGAAAAAAAAAAATATCTTTGCAAGCCAAAAAAAATTGAAAATCGCGTTTTGTAAATTATTAATTAACTAATTAAAACTCAACTTTGCCACGAAATTGGAGCTCTAAGTGGAAAATCCTAATGACTGTTTCATTGAACTTACTTCTGATCTGTCGTCGGACACCCTAATAGAAGAAACATAAAAAGTTGTGTAAAAAACTATGGGTTTGTGGCAGGGCTGGCACAAAGAACAGCCCATGAAAACCCACATTTTTTTTTTCAATAATCGATGGGTTTTTGTTGTAAAAATATTAAAAATGAAAATTAATATGTTTTCAATATTTTCTATTGTTTTTTGTTTTTTCTTTTTGTTTGAAATAGAAATGTCTAAAGTTCGAATCTATATCAAAAGCAGTAGATACCAATTTCTAAGATAGTTTGGAGTAATTGGTTCCGAAGCCTGTTTTTCGGAACCACTCTTCTTTCTAGAATCTCAGCCATTTTCTCAATTTTTCTCAATTTTGATAAAATTTGGTGAAGGTATTATATATAACATATGTATATGCCAGTGTATAGCGGAAGAAATTGATCCTGAAAATAATTTTTTGGGTCCTCCCAGATCTCTCAAGCATCTCAGTCATTTGACATTTCGGAGTGGAACCAATATTTAACAAATAATTAAAAATAAATAGGATACATGTGTTTAAAAAATCATATGATACATCTTATTTGAATTAGTTTCGTAGAGATTTTGAGTCTTTATGTCAATCCATCTATATACTTATGGGTCTGTCTTTACAAATAAAACCCGTTTAAATCAAGAACACGAGCAAGAACCACACATTATTTACTACAATAAATACTGTTATATTCTGCATATGTTCTATAATTAATTTTAAATATTATTTCACAAAAAAAATAACAGGTTCCAACATCGTTTGAACATTTATGCTAATTGATAAACCATTTTTTTAAATTTATTTATACTCTCAATCTGATGGTAATTTTAACAACATATATATACACTTAAGTCATTGCGTGTTCTCTTCCCATCCCAATATATTATATACATATATACCTTGCCGCATAGTCACAGTAAATTATCCAATTATAATTTATCGCACGGCGTTCAACTATTAACTTAATAATTTTCACATGATGAACAGCAACAGCATGTAAAAAAAAATCATCATTATTTACATCACTCTGCACACTCAATGACTCTACGTGGTAATTTCAATGTCAATCAAAATTGCCAATATTATCATTATATGTTGCTTGCGCGTATAATTTACGTACTTTGCCGAAGAAAAAACGCCGGCCAACCGGTCAATTGTCCAAAATGAATACGAAGAAGAACTGAATATATTCACTTTTTTTTTTGCTTAAAAAAATATTATCTGTCGATGTGTTTCAGCTTGGATGTTCGGCGAAAAATTTCCAAATTCTGAGTGTAAAATAAAAGAATCGTATATAAATTTGCAAAAGATTACCTTTCATCACGCATAAATTAAAGGTGAGCTCGCAAATTATTTGCTCATGTCAAATGTGTGTGCATACATAAATATACAGTAAAATCTCGTTGGTGTGGTAACTTTGTGGTTTTTTTGTTGTAAACGTTGTAACGTGTATTCTATGGAAATATATATTAGGATTAAGTTATTTCTTATAATCGTATAACTAATTAAGAGCTGTTAATTGTCTTAATAAAATCTCTAATGTTTTGAAATACTAACTAGTATTGCCACACGAGAGTTAAGATGTTTACTTGAACGCAACGAGCTTTACATTAAAACATTGACTATTAAACATTGACAGTTACGTTATATGTTTTTAATTTTGATGTTGTGTCGGCCGCCAACAGAGTTTAACGACCGGTCATTTGAGTAAGTTTGTTGCCGTCTTTAGTGTAGTGACTCGCGTGACTTCGTCGTTACCCGAATGACACTTCGCAATCCATTTGAGTGCCCATCTTAGTGGCGGTTGATTCTTATCTTTGATGAGTATACCATCATTTATCTTAGAATCCTTAATTTGTCGGACTTATTTGGCTTAGCATTGCAACTCAACGATATATTCCATTTGCCACTACTTCCAAAAAGAGTGGGCCAATTGTTGTGTTAAATTTCAGCTGTGTTCTTAATAATGGATCTTTAGTTTCCGATAGAATATGTAGCGGTCTTTTGATTAGACCGGCAATTTGGACTGGCAATCGACTTCTTCTCTTAGTGTATACAAGGGCCGGCAATTTAGCACAATGTAGTGGAAAATTCTTTCTACGTTAGTTTGATATTTCCGACTAGAAGTGACGTTAACCGATTTGAAGCCAGCTTCATCTAAGCCTGTTAAAGTTAGGAGCCATTGGGATGAAAATGCTACGGTATTCCCTCTAACGCAAATGTCGGTGCGGTTTGTTTTAGGATCAACATATATTCGTTTACGATTTGGTTTTAGAAGCCGTTGCAGCTTTGGTAGCTAGGTCGAAAACCACAGATATCTTGACCGTCAGGGTTGGTGAGTTTAAAACACTTTGTTTTAAACATGTTTAAAACAAACCTTTTTGTTTTAAACAAAATGTTTAAAACAGTTTTTAACAACTTCGTCATTTAAAACGTTGAAAACAAATGAATTTGTCATTAAAACATTAAAAGATAAATACACGGCAAATTAAAACTATATAATACATATATTAAGTATTATAATATTTTATATATAACATGAAATAGATACATGTTGTACATATATTGACATACCTGTGTGCAACTTCTGTTTTAAACAAAAAAAAACGTTTAAAACGTTTTAAACGTTTAAAACTTCTTTTTTTTTTAAAAAAATGTTTTTTTCCATCCCTGTTGACCGTATGCATTAAACGGATGCAAA
>JANTEX010050440.1:0-10173 GCA_024741295.1 Macrocera vittata
CCGATTGGTGCTCGAGAGCTGTCAAGCGCCAATCGGAAGGACGTGGGTTCGACTCCCACCGGACGCCTGATATTTTTCAGAGGCGAAATCTTTCTAATGAGCATCTTCTCAAAATTCAACCATATAAAAATTTGCGTTTGTTATTAAAACCGTTTAATTCTCCTTGTAATACGTATTTTTTTGTTTGAGCCGCTACCGCAATTATGTATTTGGCAGAAATTGTGGTATTAGTAAGACCTTTAAAAATCTGAAAAGAGGATGTCGATCGAACTCATACTAGCTGAGAACGTACAGATTTCTTCTAAAAAGGCGCATTTTTGAAGGCCTGTAGCGCCACCTTATATGAGTTATGGACGATTTTTATCCTAAACACGGGATTCTCGAATTAGCCACCGGAAATCAACCTGAAATAACCGAAAGTCACGGTCAAATAGCCAGAGATCGATCAAAAGTCCGAAACCTCCGAAATCGACCAGAAAACCAGAATTCACCGCAAATCGACTAGAAATCATCACAAATGGAAAAACCAACTGAAAGTGACGGGAAATCGAGCGGAAGTAAAGTGAAATTGACCGGCACTAACCGGAGATAAACCGAAAGAAAAATTCTAGGTATCAGATTCATTGTCCTGCCCTCACTATCGCACCTAATTGGATTTCTGGTTACATCTAATCAATTTTAGGTAAATCCTGGTCATTTCCAGTTTATTTTCGGACACTTCCGGTCGATTTCGGAGTTGTCGTTTTCGGAACATTGTCGTTTAATAGAAACGTTCGTTTAACGAATTGTCGTCTTAGAGAATCGTCTTTTCGGAGAATGGTCTTTTCATGGAATTCTCATCGAACTCAAAGTTAAACCTCAACGGACCCATAAAGAATTTTTTTAAATTTTATTTTCGATTTTACATTTCACTATTTACAAAAACTATAAAACATTGTATACATTTTGTTTTCTGCGTTGTTGAGCTCCTCTGCATAAACGCGCAGTTCAAAATTCCGATTATTCGTTTATGTTTACTTAAATATAATCACCGCTCCTATGCTTTATATATAATCAATAATCCACATCGAATTAGTATTACTGGAAGTTCCATTTAGGACTTTAGCCTAAATCAGTCGCTAGGACTAGGACAATTAGTGTGATTGAAAGCAACTTCAGAATAGTTACAGTCGTAACTAAAATAGATACCACTCAGAGTTTTCATTGTATAAATCACAAATCGCAATCAGTCTTTTTTTCTTTTTTTTTAAATACCCAATATCAACGAAAATTAATTACCAACATACGGTCTCAATATTAACACATTGTTTAAGCGCCAGTTTCAATCTATAACAAACTTTTTACCATAATATTTGTTAACAAAATTGTATAAATTGGAAACGGCTTCAAACAATATAGGAAATTGAGTTTCGCAAGTACAACTATATTCTTGTGTTGCTAAATATTTACAAAAATTAAGCAAAATATTGCAATTAATTACATGTGAGATAAACACAGCGTATACTACATAAGAGTATAATATTTTTGTGCTAAAGAATAATTCAGTGGTTAGTCAAAAATAGAGTGCAAAATTTAAAGCTGTGTAAAGAAGCAATCAATTTAAAAAAAACAGTAAAACTTAAACCACAACCAATAATATTCTTTTTAAAATAATTGTGTGTATGTAATAAATAAAATAAATGTGCGTCGAAATACAACATCTAATATATATATTATATAATTATAAAGAGCATTTTAAGGTGCAAAATCGTCTCCAAAATGCCCAACCCAACCGCAAAGAAAAATTATTTGTTTTTGTTGTGTATAAAATACAGTAAAATTTTCTCTAATAAAAAAAGAACAAACTCCAAATTTTTTTTTAAAGTATAAAAAGATAAATAAGATTGAAGCATAAAAAGTAGTGTTACTAGTTAAAAAAAAAAGTTTTAAAATAAAAGAATTGTTAAATACAACATATAAGATAAAAGCAAATTATGGAAAACTATAAAGAAAATGAAAGATGAGTAAATGTGCACGATTTAGTTGTACAAAGTCAATTAGATTTAATGTATATAAAGATGAAGTAAAATAAATAAAATACCTGCCGGAATATCCATGTGATTTAATGCACTTGCTTTTCCGTAATCACTGCCAATGTGCAAATCATTTGGATACTCAATATTCTTATTGTAACTGCTGTTATTGTATTCGAAATTAAATGGTGGCGGCACTAAGTTTCGCATTGCGCCCGGACTCAATAGTGGTTCGGTCGTTTCGCGTTTGACATTGTTCAAATCAAATCTAGACTCGGACATTGATATTTGTGGTATTGGCGGCAGAAAAACTTCATCAGAGCTCATATTTTCCATTGATTCGCTGCCAATGTTATCGTGATCACCACTGTCCGATGTGCGGCGCATTTGCTTCTTTGGGAATATTGACAATTGTTCGGGTCCACCGTAGTCGGGTCCACCGCCGCCGCCGCCCCCACCGCCAACACCAATATTGCCGCTCGCACATCGTTTCAAACTGATTGGCGTTGACGACGATGATGATACCGGTAAACCGTCCGGCTTATTTGCGAACAATGCTGAGTTTATTTTTGTTTCTATCACATTATTTGATGGGTAATTTTCGGCCGATGAATTGCCGCTATTCGCTTTGGAACTAATTGAATTATTGCTTTGTACAGGACTGGATGGTGATTTTTGGGCCGTTGTTGCCAAGCCTTTTATTTGCAGTGCTTGGGCGATTTTCATGAACGATGAGAGATCGGTGTGTTTTACATTCACGACGCCTTGGTACATAAACTGCAAAAGTTCAGCCATTACCGTGTAAGTAACGTCGCGTAGAATTACTGAAACAGGAAAAAAAAAACGTTTACAAATTATAATATGATTGAAACATGAAACACTAACATTTTCACAATCATTATTATTGAATTGTTGAAATACCAACGAAATCATTAAAATATTTTTTTAGTTAGTAAGAGTTTGACACGTTGCAGGGCCCGTTGTGCAGGCTTTCAGCAGTAGGATTTGCTTTGGGTAAGAGGTTATGGTTGGGTGAATTTTAGTGTTGTGGCTACTCATGCATTAGAGAAGATGGCGATAGGACGTGGTCTTGCTTTTATAATAAGTGACGACATCAGACAACGTAAAGCTACACTGCCTAATTCGAGCATAACCGACGTATATCTTGAACAATCATAATTATCATCATATTATCACACTTATCAATGTTTACATTCCACCGCAAAACGCGAGCTATAAAGCTGACACTTCGCACCTACTTGATGTCGAAGATGGAATAATTATGGGCGACATGAATGTACAACTATGGCATTCGAATCTAGCAAACGATAAATGAGGTGATGAAATCGCAAATCAAATTGACAACACGAACTACGGTGTTATAAATAAAACAGACACACACACGCCTGACCACCAACGTGAAACATCATCAGACATAACACTACGTTTATAACAACAACCGACTGGAAGATCGATTTGGCTTTCTACTCGGATCATCTTCCCATCACTATATCATAGGTAGAGAGGTGGACATAACCGAATCGGAAGGTAGAACGTATCTCAACATCCTCAGAGCAGATTAGGAATCATTCACCGAATATACGGAAAAAGGTTTGAGCGAATCCAAAACAAAATCTCGTCCACATGCGTACACAAATTCGAGAAGCTATTTACGGACGTTCTTAAAAATCAACCAAACTGTACGTACAATCGGGCCGCATTAAGATGATCAAACCAAACTTAACTTTGGTCAAAATAGCCAAGGAAAGAGACCGGATACGTGAATTCGATCCTAGTGCTCAAAGATCCAAACGGTGAGTAATAAAATTACAAAGCTAGTGTTTGAACATAAAAACAAAAATGAGTGGAACACCTTTTATCCAAGGCCCATAGAACTTTTGAAAACTATCAAAGGCCTATCCAAACAGAATAAAATAAAAGGCGAACGCAGTCATTTGACGGTTTTCCAGTAGCACGTAAACAACTGTATCCAGGGCTCTTCTATTAGCCAATTTAAAGAACACCCAGCAAGTGGAGACAAGAATACAAGGAAAACGCTGAGAGAGTTCAACAAAATCGTGAATGTTACGGACTAACAATTTGATCAAAATTGCAATTGGTATCAAAGGCTAAGAGCATTGAATATAGCGCCTATTATGTTAAAAAGTTGGCAGTTCCGATATTTCATTTTTGACGACCATAATCAACCTATCGCTCAACACGCTAAGAATACCAAATGTATAACAAAAACTGCTAGAGTGCTCCCTCTCCTCAAACCGAGCCAACCTGCGGATCATCATAGTATCGACTAATTGCACTACTGTCGCTGGAAGCCAAACGTATCGAAGGATTAATTGCGCAATCAATTCAGAAAGGAATCAACTTTTCACCACATCAACACGGTTTTTGGAAGGGACACAGTAAGCTACCGCTCTACACGCGATTCATCAACAAATATCCGACAGCTTCAATGAAAAACGACCGAATCATCGCGCTGTTACTGTGGCATAGGATCTATCAAAAGCATTCAATACAGTGTCGATCAGTCAGCTGTTGGACGACATTGAAGAATCGCAAACAAATACAACAACCAAACGATGGCTACGCTGTAACAGAAGAGGCCGTTCCACATACGTTGAATACCTGGACAGGAAAAGTAAACGCAAAAAAATATGCAGGGTGTTTCCATGAAAGCGTCATATCACCAACTTCAACGTGTCTAAAATGCCAACACCGCCGGACGTCATCAAATTAGTATCATATGCAGACAACTGGACAATTTTGGCTACAAGTCCAAATGTAACCAAACTCTGTGAACAAATTAACGACTACCTCGCAACATATTGCAAACAGGTTTATCAGTAGACTTAAGTAAAAAAAAACGACTGTCACGTTGTTCACAACATGGACAAAGAAAGTAAATATGGAATTGGACATTGGAATAAACAACACACATTTACCGACTGCCACGAATGCAAATGCGTTACATTTGACCAACTTCTAAACATTGAGGGCACATTCACAAATCTCCAGAGACAAACTTAAATGCCGTAACAATGTGCTGAAGTCATTAGTCGGAAGCGACTAGGGCAAAGAAAATGAGACGATGTCAACAGCATTTATGGCGATATGTGAGCCAATTTAAACACCCGACTAATTTGGCCGCGGTTGATTTGCGGGAACATCCTATCGAAGTGGCCACATTCTTGGACCTTGGAATTTGATGCATAAAGTCAGCTGCTACAAAAAAAAATAGCCGACCCATTGTAAGCCTTAGCTGCGTTTTACCGAAGCCCAGTAACTCACGGAATGGTGTTTTGCTAGGTCCGCTTACAAACCATTTCGCTCGTGTGCATGTGTCAGTTTCCTGTCATACCGTTAGATGTTCATTACTGAACCGCCTAGCGATATCTCCATGAAATGCAGCAAGAGAGAAGCCTAGGGCACCTATTGTGAGCATCAACTGCCCAGCAACTCACAGTCTGCTGTCTTGCTAAGTCCGTTTACAAACTATTTCGTTTGTCTGAATGCGTCAGTTCTTAGCCATATTGATAGGTGCTCATTACTGAACCGCCCTTTGATCTCTCCATAGAATTCAGCAAGAGAGAAGACAATGATCGGATTAGGAGCGCTCGGTGCATTTTCGGACTCTTTTCTGGCGAGTTGGTCCGCAGAAGATTTTCTTAGTCATTAGGTTGGTGGATCGATATATTACAAGTTAGTTCATTCACTCAACGAAAATAATTTCTCAGAATTAATTGGGAATTCTTCGGGAATTCCTCAGAATTGCTTGGGAATTCCTCACAATTCCTTGGGAATTCCTCTGGAGTTCCTCGTCAATGTCCTAGGAATTCCTCAAAATTTTACCTCTTGACATACTACCATATAGAATATAGATAGATATATACTGATGACTATCAATACATACGTCTATATTCTATAACACTTGTACATAAATAATAAATAACCAAATACTGGCATATTGACAGTATCCAGTGTATTTGTCTGTAAGCTGCATAAATAAATGGTTAGCTAAAATTTATGCAAATTTTGGCTATTTAATAATATGATGATGTTATTTCTGTGTCGCCATTCTACAATTTATAACAGACACAATGAGACATCTATTTTTTCCCCAACATATGACACACACAATACATTTATTTTATTGTAGTTTTTATTTTTTAAAAATGTTTTGTGTGTATAGTTGTGTACCATATTGTTGAATGAAATGTAAATGGAAATTACGTTAGCATCATAAGTCAAGGCATTTATGTCTATTCACACTGTTTATGTATTGTCTATTATTCTGCACATTTGTAAGAGAAAGAGCGTGTACACTTGAATTCGTTTTCTTAATTAACAAGTTGAAAGATCAACCAAGCGTGCCCTTATCTAATCAAGTCATTGATATTTTCATGTTTGCATTATGTACACTGTACACAGTGTACAACAGTGTGCCTTTGGTGTACAACATATGTAGAAATTCATTCGTTTATTTTAGGATGGCGCTGAAAAGATAATAAACTTATTGAGGTGTCATGTATAAGGGTATGAAAACCAGGAACATTGACTGCAAGGAGAGGTTGTCCACAAATTGGCTGCTCTTCTTCCTCTTATGGAGCATGGTTGTAGAGTCCTTGATAAAAAAACTTAATGATGAGAAGTTATTTACTTTAGGATATGCCGATGATCATCTCATTTTATTATTCTGGAAGTTCAAAATCGCATTAAGCAAACGAATACAAACCGCTATGAAAATTTTCGAGAAATGGTGCCACGATGAAGGTCTAACGGTGAATCCATCGAAATCGTCAACAATTCTATTCGCGAGCAAGATAATAAAAAATGGACTGAATATGCAGACGAATATGCAGACGATATAGGCGTCTTACTTGATTCCAAGAAGACATGGAAGTTCCATGATGGAACGAACATGCAGTAGCGGCGATTACGAAATCAACTATAGGAAAATCTTTCAATGTCGCCGGGCTTTTGGAATCAATTGGGGAATCTCACCTGAGGTTATTCCCTGTATTGATAGTACCTATGGTGGACGAGGTACAAATTGGAACTGGGTTGGAAATTCTGTTGTCCCCCACTTTATGTATATGTGAAAAAAAACGGCACGATCCGCCGTTTTTAGGCTGAATTCTTCAGACAAATGGATTAGTTCAGGTAGTTTTTCTGACGGACACTCGAATATATGGAACAAAAATGGTGAGCGAAAATCACAATTTGTAAATGATAACCGACTACATGTCCAAATCAGATACGGATGAACTCAGCTATTCCGTCCACATTCCCAGAAGGGAACACTGGCAAGGAATTCGCAAATTACACGGATGTATCTGGAATATACCTTTCCAATACGGAGATGTCTTACTCGCACTAACATCGACTGTACGTTATGCGTATAAGGTCCATCTATCCGCAACAAATAATAAACCATAGCTTGAATTTACAATATTTTTCGGAGCAAATTCAAAAGCTTCTGTATGTATACTACGTGTGTTAGTCACGCAAAAAAAACTCGTTGAGTTGGTAGATGAAGTTCCCAGCAAAATAAACATTTGGTTTAAATCCTCCGTGATATCCCAAACAAAAAAATGACTATTGCCGTTGGACCACCCCTTAAACTCATTTGTAACAATAGTCAATCGCATAAAATCAGGGTTTCGTAAATTTAATCCGACCAATCAAATCCAGGATGAGTTTTTTTAACAAAACCAAATATATAAAAATAAGTGAATCAAATAGAAAATGGATGACACAAAAAACTCTAACGTAAAAAATCGACACTGAATTATTGAACAATGTTTTGGTCGATTTATTTTAACTACAGCTATTACCATCTTAAGAATAAAGAAAAGCCTAATAAATTCCAATAAACCCATTAAAACCTAATAATACCCATTAAAACCACGTGTGAGTCGTGTTTTTCTAAAAAATCCTGCATCAAATTACTTTAGTTGTTTTAATATCCCTTCAGCTTTTAATGAAACATTATTTTGTGACATCATTTAAATAAAATTATAACCTTGACCACCTTCTAAATTTAATTTTAAGTAATGGTCAATCAAATCTGTGATCACAAACCTAACAAAAGATTGGCTTGTCTCTCTAAATAAAATTTAAAGTAGTGGTCAATCAAAATATAACATACGTTTTTTTTTTGTTGATTACCGTAATAGCCAGCCATCCGAACTCCACATTCTTTTAAAAAATTCTCGGACATAAATACAAAGATAATCATAGTATTTAAACTGTCTACTATCTGTAATTTAATACACATATTTTATTTGGACAAACTGAGGATTTTATAAATGGAATTTGTCGTCAGATTATCATCAGAGAATAATAAAACCAGTCTGTCCTGGAAAAATATTTAAGGCTTAATAAAATCCTGATAATATCTGCAAGAAATCCTTTCGATAATCCATTGAATATCAATGGAATTTGCAGTAAAATTTCAAATTCTGATGCCGCACTATAACTGTACGTTTAAATTTGTTTTGTCGGTTTTTCTGAGGTTCTCAACCGGTTTCTATGTCTCTCAGTCTCGAATTGTAAGCTTAAAGGGATAAAGCTGTAGTCGGATAAATATATCTATATGTATATATTATTCTAAGTTTCCATCTTTTCAGATGTCCCGTTGGTATCAAATAATTAAGAACGTTTTAATTTAGAGATGTCAATACCCGTAAAAACTAAGAACCGGGTACCGGGGTAGACAACGAACCGGATACCCGAATTCCAGAACCGTAACCGGTTTCAGAATCGCAAACGGTTACAGAACCTAAACCGGGTTCAGAACCAAAAACGGGTTCCGGTTCTGCTACCGGATCCAGACCGGAATCGGGTCCACAACCAGTGTCAGACTGGGACCCGGATCAGAACAAGAACGGGTCTCGGTTCTCGAATTAAAACGGGCATCCTACATTTAAGCACCGCGTACCCGATACCTGAAAACTATTGACATCTCTAATTCAAACTGCTTTTCATATTTTGCTGATTTAATCAAAACAAAATTCACAGATTATCTTTGTTTGTATACATGTATTATCGTTTTACACATCTGCATAAAAAACAGTTTAAAATAAATCACATAAAATAAATCAACATAAAATTCGTGTATTTTATCTACTTAAAATATTGAGATTATTACATTTATCAGTGTATTTTGTAAGAAAAAAAAAACATTGGACGCGGTTGCACCTTTGAAGCAACAATCAGTTGATTATCTTTTTTTATCTTTAAGATTATCTTCCGATTCAAAGTGTGGATGCAACAATTTTTATCGATTTTGTCTCGATATTTTGTCGATGTGGTAACTAAGGTAGTCATTGCTATAAAATTTAGGGGGCAATCGCACGTCAAAAGTCATTATTTTTCTTAACGGATGTCACAAAATTCTCTATCAATCATTTTTAGAATTCATCATTTTTTTTAATGAGTCAACTAACTAAAGTGCTTATTCTGTTTGATAAATATAAGAAAATTTGTTTCAATAATTTTAAATATCTAACAGATCGAGAGAAAAAAATTTAACGGTAAAAAAAATGCGGAAACTGTATATCTTTATCGTACATTTTTTCTACCTGTAACTAGAAAGCGAAATAATATTATTTATTTTTCTGTAAAACTCTAAACTAAAACTTTAATCGAATTGCCAAGATATCTATAATGTTGTGAAATTAAATGACAATTTTTAGATTTTGATATTAAATTGAATTTTCAAGATTTTTAAATTAGATGAAAAATTGTTATTTGTTGAGTAAAAAACAGTGACATTAATTTAGAAAACAAATGCCTTTCAAAAATGTGTTTTAAATCAACTATTTTAAATATACATAGATTCTTTCCAATTCCATATCGAAGATCTTAAGACGAATTTCTAACGAGATCCGAAAATATTAGAAGAACAACAAAAAGTTAAGATTTTAATATTTTTTTCTTATAATTATAACCAAAGAAATTGGTTTGTTTAGAATGTGTTTTTTTTTTTGAATTTATGGAAATAACAAAAATTCTGTTGAAATATGTTCGTAAAAATATGTACGTCTAGATTTAATGTTGGCTTTTCAAAAAAATTCAACAATATTATTTATCAAAAATAATCGCAAAATGTAATTTTCGTGATATTTGAAATATGAAAGAA
>JANTEX010050551.1:0-10173 GCA_024741295.1 Macrocera vittata
TTGTGGTACCATGCCATAGGAGAGAGGTGCCGAACACGGGACGAACGAATATTGCCAATAGAACACAGCGTTCACACAAAACCTTTGCAGATGGCGCTTTTTAAATGTATCTCAATACTAATGTCCGAGGATCATAAATTATATTTGCTTCAAAAGAATCTTTTGCCGAAATATTCGGCCCTCGTTGCACAAATACGGATCCGCATAATAGTTGAGCTCATACAAGCACGCCGTCGAATAGATGACACTCATTCAAAACCATCTCTTCAATAGCCATTTCAGTGGCGACAATCACCTCGTTTGTACGTCCGAGAGATGTGTACGAAATCACTGAAGTGAAAACCATCCGAAATAGACGTGGACGCATTTCAGCTATAGTTCAAAATGACATAGGGAGAATGAGAATTCAAGAGTTATCTAATCCGAATGGTCGTTCCAACTATCAGGTGCCAAATGTTAGAATTGCGACATCAATCAACATTTGAACAAGAATTGCCGTGAAAAAAAATATTTTGTTACAACTGCGGAAAAGTCAGGTTTACGGTATTTTCATGTCCCAATTGATCAAGAAACATATCAGGAAATCCAGCAACGAAACGGGGTTCAAACAGCCAACCTCCGTCCCAGTAAATAAAAAATCCCCACTTATCACTCAAACATGCAAAACGGCCGCCTGTGGTGAAATTATGCGGCGATAACCGACCGCACGTACAGATAGAGATAAAAGACGAAGTTTTCGTGGCCAATTTCAACTATGGTGCCCAATCAACCGTCGTTGGCCAATCATTTCATTCAGTTATTCAATAACTCAAATTAAAACTTGAAAAGTGTAATGCCGTGGTCAGAACGGCAGAAGCCACAGAACTTATAATTGAGACATGTGCTAATTTCCTCAATCAATTTTAATGGTATTATGAAATCCATCAAAGCATTTATTGTACCAAAATTACCAAAACGCATGATAGCCGGCACACGGTTTTTCGGAAAAGATCGAAATTCGAAAGTTAACACCATAAAGGCAATCATAATCTCGAACTGGAACAATCGGTTCTTTTGTCTGAAGCTCTAAAGTTAATGACATATTCGAAGGAAGAGCGGATATCACAAACGTCAATTATTGTCCATTTCCATTCCGTTAACACATGTATGGCAAAACCTATAAGGCAAAGACAATACATCGTTTCTCCATACATTTAAAAAGATATTAGCACCGAAATTGACCGACTGTTACGTCTTGGTGTAATTTACGCATGTCCAGGTGGTGAGTGAAACAAAATACGGATCTGTCTAGATGCTCGAAAGCTTAATGAAGTCACTGTTGAAGACGCGTACCCAGCACCACAAATAAATCGAATTTTCTCCCAATTGGGCAACACAAAATATTTATCGGCAATTGACTTATCGGAAGAGTTCTTGCAGGTTCCAATTGATATCGATTCTCGTCCCCGAACAGCACTTTCTTTAAGTCAATTCGAGTATGCTAGAATGCCGTTTGGACTTTGCAACATTGCAGCAACATTATGTCGACTGTTAGACAAAGTTTTCATCGGTTGCGATCTCGAACCAGATGCCTTTGTATACCTGGACGACATCATAATTGCGACGGGAACATCTGATCGTCATCTGGAGGTGTTGACGGAAGTAGCGAAGCGACTGAAAAACACTGGATTGACTATTAGGCTAGAAAAATCAAGAATTTGCATTGAAGAGCTGAAGTATTTTGGCTACATTGTAAATAGTGAGAGAATTTTTAAATCATTCATACAGATTTTGCTAAAGCTCGGCTCGGCTCGGCCCATGGGCTCCGCGGGCCGAGCCGTGGTCTGTCCATGCAGAGGTTCAGCAAACCCAGATTACTTTCAACCGTTTATCATGCAAACCGATGCATCTGATCTCGGAACAGGCGCAGTGCTCTTACAAGGTGAAGGAGTAAAGGAACGGTTCGTTGTCGTTGCATATCTCAGCCGAAAACTAACACCTTAGGAAATAAAGTACCAATCGACTGAGAGAGAATTTTTAGCGATAATCACGGCTATCGAGAAGTCCCTAAATCGAATGTGTCAAGTTCATGTTGTTAACAGACCATGCATCGTTGTTGTGGCTTCAAAATCTCAAGAATCTGTCTGGTCGATTAGGAAGGTGGGCACTTCGTCTGCAAACCCACAACTTTGAAATCCGACACCGTAAAGGATCCAGTTGCGGGTATCCAGTTGCGAGTAGAAAACATCCAGTTACGCGTAGAAAACGATATATTGTAAAAGGCGTGTGCCAGCAAGACCAAGCAAACAAGCCCAAATTGGCGAAATATTGTTCCACAAGACAATCAATCTTGAAAGATAGCCATGGCTCATGATAGTCCGCTGAGTTCCTATGGCGGCTCTTATAAGACAATAGATTGAATCCGTCGCTTATACTACTGGCTAAAAATGGATGAAGAAGTACGAGACTACGTTAGAAGGTACGAAATTTGAAAGGCATCAAACAGAATCGCAAACAGTACCAATTGGCAAAAACAAGGGGGTCGATAAACCAAGTCAAATGTTGTATATCGATTTCATTGGTCCACTTCCTCGAAGTCGAAATGGATATGCATACATATTTGTAGCAGTTGATACATTTTATGAAATATCATATCAGTTCCCTTCCTAAATGTTAAAAATATCCTAGAAGTATACGGCGTAAAGCTATGGCTTACGTCCAGATTTCATCCACAAGCCAATGCATGTAAGGCGAATAACAAGGCGGTGGGTGTTTCGATTTGATCCTTGTTCGAAGTTGATCTTATATTTTTGTTTGGCCTGAGCATTAGCAACGTATAAATAAACTATAAACGTTGCATTATATAAAGATGAATAAATTTGCAGATTGGAAACGAGGGTGACTGGTATCCGATCCAGGGCTATTTTGTAGTATTTAGTTGCTGAAATCAATTATGTGTGTTATAGGTTTCACAAAGAAACAAAATGTCGTAAGAGACGTTTGCTTACTACAGCCCGAAATCTAAGCATAACCTACATTTTCTCCTTCCAGATTCGTCGGTGCCCTCTTTGGATACCAGGATAACGGGAAAAATAACGAGCCCGTGCCTAGTTCAATTATTCCGTCGTCTCTGGTTAAAAAAATAGGTCATTCTAATCACCGCAAATTTCCTCCCTTTTCGTAGCATCCAGATTCGGATTCACCATAAATCGTTCATGTAGATGCCCCTATAGCTTTTACTGGACTGGTGTTGTGTGTGGCAATCGATATTGAGGGTGCATTCGATAATACGCCCTATGATCACAAATGTACCAAAAAAATAACAAAATAACAGCAAAATGGACCGGGCAGCAAGCGAAAATTGTGCATAAGTGACCGGAATTGAAACGAAAGTAATTGGAAAGTGACCGAAAAGGGACCGGTAGTCACCAGGAATAAACCAGAAGTAGCATAAACGGAAGTTAAAGGAAAAGTGACACGTAAATGACCGTAACTTTCGGTCCATTATCGACCTCTTCCGGTATCATTCGGTCTCTTTTGGTTCTCTTCCGGTCACTATCGGTCACTTTTGGTTAATTTTCAATGATTTCCGGTTTTTTTTTGGGCACTTCAGGTCGATTTTCGATCACTTTATTTAATATAACTTGTTGGGCTTCCAGTTGATTCTCGGTCGGTATCAAGTCACATCCGGTTGATTGTCGGTTAGTAACGCTCAATTTACACTAACTTCCGGTTGATTAGCTGTCAGTCCATTTCCGTACATTTCTGGTCCTTCTCCGGTCACTTACAGTATATTTCCGGTAAATTCCTGTCCATTTTCGGCTACTTCCGGTTAATTTCTGGTCTTTTTCGATCATTTCTGGACGATTTTTGGTCAATTTTCGATCACCTTTGTTCGATTTCTGGTCACGTCAGGTTAATTTTCGATCAATTCTGGTCCATTCTCGTCCCCTTCTGGTTTTTTTTCGATTCATTTCCTGTCATTTTTGGTCTGTTTCAGTCCATATTCAGATAGTTCTGGTCCATTTCCGATGACATTAGGCACTTTTTTGGTCACTTCCGGTCGGTTTTCGGTCACTTCAGTTTATTAACTTCAAGTTGATTTCCAAGAACTAATAGTCAGTTTCAAGTCAATTCCGGTAGATTTTCGGTTACTTACAGTCAGTGGCGGATCTAGAGTTCGGTCTTGAGGCGAGGGGGCGGGAGGAATTTTGTTATCCTGAGGTAGATCCTCCACTGATTGTCGATTGGAGAACTAGATTATCAAATCAAAATATATTTTCCTTATAACGACCACGCTGTCGATTGGGCAATCATGCGTTATTATATCAAAAATTAACTTTGTTATTGTTATTGTTATGTTAATTGTTATTAAAAACTACGTAATCCGATTTACACCAACGTAATAATCTCAATGAAACGGCATCAATATAACAACCAAATTTGTCAATCGTACAACAAAGTAATCTAATTGATATAACATATCTATTATTTTAACCGAAAACGAAAAACCACATTGTTGTAAATTAAATAACGCGTTGCTTTATATATGACTGCATTTGTATACGGATGACGAAATTGCCAAAATTAACGATTTTTCATCAAATTTACAAGTACTTTTTTATCAGTGTTTGTACACAGGATGCTGCAAATATTAATTATGTGAATTATTTGTAACGTGTCCTCTGTATATGTCCACCAAAATCCTCATAAATATTTAATCGCATATATATAGTAGGTATGTCATGTCCTTGTATCTGATGATTTTCGTTTCTCTCATTTTTAGGTCATACTTTTAGTAGTTTAATCGCATCAAATTTATTGTGTGAAACAAATCTATATAATGTTTCTGATTTATATTGACAGTAAAACGTTAACGCAAAAAAGAAAAGAAATATTCATTTATAGACGTAAGCATTATTATGTGACATTGGGATTATTCGATTGCAAAATTTATTTTAGTTGAATAGGCGGAACAATGAAAAAAATATTATTTACGACAAATAGTATGTATTGTAACTATATTTTAAATATACATATACAATATACAATCATTCGGCCCATGACTCTCATTATTGCTGTCGTTGCACAATTCAGTTGATTGTTGATCCTTATAATCAGAAAAAAGAATAATATTTAAACTTTTCACATAAATAATGTACGTAACAATATATCTCTACATTTTTCGTAAAAATATCATTAAATTTATTGGCTATACGTTTTTGTATTTTAATATTGTATACATAACATATACATTATAAATTTATGTTCAAAACTGTTTTAATGGATTTTAAATCCAGACGACCAAAATAAAAGTTTAACGACTTTAATGACTAATGACTAATTTTATAGTTTATTGACGAATGACAGGGCTGCCAGAAAAAAAAACGAAAGCCATTATTTACAACCTATTTCCTACATTTTTTTTTCAATATCCATATCAGATAAAAATTGTAATAAAGAAGCCTAACTATCCGACGGACGCGTCTGCTCATGTGCACATGTTTGATGTGATTTTTATTTCGTTTAAGTTTCTTCGACTCGTATGAAAAATGCGACCTATTATCGCAATTTGAGGTAAACAACAAATATGTATTGAAATAAATTATATTATTAAATTAACAGTTATGACTTATAGTCTTATACGATCAACACACAGACTTTTAATCTGCGATATATAGTTTTGTTGACTTAGGTCCTTTTCATTGTTTGTCTACATCAGAATGTATATTATTACTTATTTTTTTTATTTATATTAAAAAATTAAATACATATACGTAAATAAAATATAATTTACATAAAATATAATACATAGGTAGCTACATATATTCTATCTGAAATGCCGATGAAAAAATAAATTTAAAGTCTAAAACCATTCATATTAACAATGACCGGTAATTATAGTCTCGTTCTCGTTCCGGGCATATATTATTTGTGTTACAATGATTGGCAGCAATTTAGCCCATTTTTTAAAAGTTATATGTCTACTGTATATTTGCTTTATGAGATATATATGCGTGATTACCTGGTCTGCAAATAAACAGATTAAATTAATCATATTTTAATTTGTTAATTTATGTATTACAAAATGCATTTTAATCGTGTCAATGCGCACACTGCATATACAGCACAAAAAGCCAAGCGATTCTTTGGAATATTTTTGGTTGTTCACTTGCTATCTCAACCATGACGACACACATTTTTTATATCAAATTAAAGTTATTGTTGAGCTTCTTTGGTTAAAATTTAGTATTGTAGATATATTCGTATAGATCTTTTAGAACTTTTTTAAATTATTAAAAACATTTAGTAGAGTTGTTGTCAAGAAATTTTTGAAATTTTCTTAGATTCTTGGCATTTTTCGAATTGCTATTCTATGAGAATTCTTGAAAAACTGAAAAATAGAATTTACCAGCACAAAAACGATCAACAAAATAAACATATTTTAACCGACAACTCAACACCCTACAAACAAAAATAGCAAACCAAGTCGAATTTACCAAACTTGGCCCTATTTTCAAGTTATATTAAGTCTATTTGTAGTATATTTGGTAATTTCGACTAGATATGTTACTATACATAGGGCAGCCCTTCAAATAAATTCAAGAGAAACCGGTCATTCTGTTGATTTCCTAGCCCCCAAAATTGTAACTAAAGGCTCATAAAATTTTGTTAAAAAAAGTGACAGAAAACAGAAACTACACTCAATTAATTAAGTAAATCATAAACTACACACACAATCCACACACACAGAACACCTAAAGTTATACAGCATAATTTTCGTAAGTATTGGTCTGCGCCATTTTCGTCGTCCAAAATATATCGATAGACTATAATTATCGATAATTTCAATAAACCCTAAAATATCAATAATTATCGAAATTATCGATAATTATCGTTATTTATCGATAATTATCGGTAATTATCGATAATCGATAATTATCGGTAATTATCGATAATCGATAATTATGGGTAATTATCGATAATCGATAATTATCGGCTATCAATAATTATGGATTATTGTCTTTAACCGATAATCATCGATAATTATCGCTATTATATATATTATCGATAATTATCGATAATCATATACATTATCGACAATCGATAATTATCGATAATATAAATATATTTATCGATACCATTAATAGCTTTGTTGACAAAAAAAAGAAGGTCAACCGAGCACTTACTTTACACATTACTTATTATCGCTCATATTGAATATCGATATCGATTATCGATATTATCGATAATTATCGATTATTGATAATTATCGGCAATTATCGATTATTGATAATTATCGGAAATTATCGATTATTGAAAATTATCGATAATCGACAATTATCGATTAATAACGTCTCGTTGCCATTCAACGAAAAATCGGCCTTATTTGGCGAATCCCGTGGTGCTGCAATTCGGCGACTAAATCAAATCGACAGACGATTTTGCTTAAACTTCGGCTTCAACACTACGTAAAAAGATGCTAATCGTAAGTTCAGTCAAGATTTCATCGATTTGGGACGCATGGAAAAGTTTCTTGTAAATAGTCTCAATAGAAAGGTAGAAAAAACGGATTATCTACCGCTTGATCTACTGCAACACGCTATTAATTATGAATCCGTCATTACTACGAAACTTAAGGTTCTTTTAGACGGATTAATGAAAACGACGTAGGGAACATCTTTGATTGAAAAAAATAATCTTAGGACCGACTATTCAAGAAGATCTACTGGCAATAATTACCAGGTGGTGGCAACACGTTTTAAGCGCCGATGTAACAAAAATGTATCGCCAAATAAGAGTATATTAAGCGGATAGAGACTATCAGAGAATTGTAGGTATAGAGATTCTCTCCATCAAATCCTTACGACGCATTATCGACTAATATAATTGGGTACCCAATTATATATACAATTAAATATCGAAATTGAGTATCTAATTGGCCATCCAATTGGGTGTCCAATGGGGTATTCAATTGGGTATTCAATAGGATATCCAATTCGGTATCCCATTGGGTATCCGATTTAGTATCCAATTTAATATTCAATTGGATATCCAAATATGTATCCAAATTGGTATCTAATTGGGTAACCACTTAGGTATCTAATTGGGTACCCAATTGGGTATCCTATTAGGTATCCTATTGGTTATTAAATTGGGCACCAATTTGGTATCCAATTGGATATCCATATGGGAATTCATTTGGGTATCTAACTGGGTATTCAATTGAATACCCAATTGGGTATCCAATTAGATAATCAAATAACTATCGAAATGGGTATCTAATTGGGAATCCAATTAGATACCCAATTGGCTATCAAAATTTGCTATCTAATTGGGTACCCCATTGAGTATCCAAATAGGTTTCTAATTGGGTATTCAGTTGGATATCAAATGGGTATCAGATTTGGTAATCATTTGTGTCTCCGATTGGGTAACCAATAGGGTAAGCAATTAGGTATCCTCTTGGTTATTCAATTGGGTATCCAATTGGGTATCCAATTTTAATTGTGTATAAAATTGTATTTCCAATTGGGTATCCAATTAGATATCGAATTAACTATCGAATTGGGTATCAAATTGGGTATCCAATGGTATGACCCAATTGGGTATTGAATTTGCTATCTAATTCGGATCCCATTGGGTATCCGATTTTCTATCCAATTTGATACTCAATTGGGTAACCAAATAGGTATCCAAATTGATATCCGATTGGACAACCACTTAGGTATTTTAGAATTCAATTAGGTATCCAAATGGAAAAATTATTAGGTATTCAATTGGGAATTCAATTTGGGTATTCAATTGGGTATCTAATTGGGTATCCAATTGGCTATCCAATTGGCTATTCTATTGGGTAACCTATTAGGTATCCAATTTAGTATCTAATGGAATATCCAATTGGGTATCCAATTCGGTATACACTTGGCTATCCAATTGGGTATCCATTGGAGTATCCAATTGGGTATCCAATAGGGTATAAAATTGGATAACCAATTGGATATCCCATTGGGTATCCAAATAGGTTTCCAATTGGGTATTCAAATAGGTTTCAATTGGGTATTCAATTGGCTATCTAATTCGGTACCCCAATTAATTATCTACTTTGGGTATATAATTGGATATCTAACTAACAATCGAATTGGGTATCCAATTGGTTATCCAATTTGGTATCTAAATAGATATCCAATTAGATACCCAATTTGCTATCCAATTGGGTATAACATTGGGTATGCAATTAGGTTTCCAATTATGTGTTCAATTGGGTATCCAAATTGGTATCCGATTGGTAAACCAATTGTGTATACGATTGGGTAACCAATTAGGAATCCTATTGGTTATTCAATTGGGAATTCAATTGAGTATCTAATTGGGTCCCCAATTGGGCATCCAGTTGTATATCCAATTAACTATCGAATTGTGTATCTAATTGGCCATGCAATGGGGTATCCAATGGGATGTTCAATTGGGTACCCAATTGGGTAATTAATATGCTATCCAATTCCGAATCCCATTAAGTATACGATTTGGTATCAAATTTGATATTCAATTGGGTATCCAATTAGGTATCCAAATTGATATCTAATTTGTTAACCACTTGGGTTTCCAATTGGGTACCTAATTGGGTATCCAATTAGGTATCCAATTAGGTATCCTATTGGTTATTAAATTGGGTACCAATTTTGTATTCAATTGGATATCCAATTGGAAATCCATTTGGGTATCTAATTAGGTATCCAATTAGATATTCAAATAACTATCGAATTGGGTATATAATTGGGAATCCAATTGTGTACCCAATTGGCTATCCAATTTGTTATCCTATTGGGTTTCCTATTGGCTATCCAATTCGGTTTCTAATTGGGTAATCAATTGGGTATCAAAATGGGTATCCGATTGGGAAACCAATTGTGTCTCCGATTGGGTAACCAATTAGGTATATCCTCTTGGTTATTCAACTGGGTATCCAATTGTCATTGGGTATACAAATGTATATCTACTCAACCCAATTGGGTATTCAATTGGCTCTCCAATTCGGAATCCCATTGGGTATTTAGATTGGTGTACGATTGGGCAACCACTTGGGTATCCGGTTGGGTATCCAATTGGGTATCTAATTGGGTATCAAATTGGGTATGCAATTGGGTACCCAAATGGGTACCCAATTGAGTATCCAATTTGGTATCTTTTTTT
>JANTEX010050662.1:0-10172 GCA_024741295.1 Macrocera vittata
TCTGCATTCGCTTAGAATTTCAGACTTTACAAGAAGCGTATGCCTTGTAGTTACTCTAAGTTTGTCTTTTCCCCTCAAGGACAACTCCTAAGTATTTCACCTTGTCGGTGAGTTCTATTTGCTGGCCCTTCATAGTGATCGGTGGAATTTGTGGAGCCGTTCTTTGCTTCGAAAACAGGACCACTTTGGTTTTTCATGGGTTACTAGTTAGCCCATTTGTAGAGCATTAGTTGTCAACTACTCGTAACGCCTCCCGTGAGAAACCTTCGTCTACATTTTTCGCAATCAACGACCCTCGCTATGACCTGTCTATGTTGAAGCGTAGCAATGATCCAATCAGTAAGTAGTGGATGGATGCGGTGCTCAGCGCAGCGACCCAAAATGCTTCAGTTGATGTGTTATCGAAAGCCTACTCAATGTCAATGAAAGTACCAATGGCAACTTCCTAGAGTCTTTACCAACCTACAAACCAGCTGAAGCAGAGCAGATTCAGTGTAGCGACCTATTCCGTATGTATGTCGGTGCATACTGAGTTCACAATATTTATTTTCGCTCATGTGTCGCGGACGTAACGGTCAACCAATCTCCTAGCGTTTTTAGTGCGAAATACGTTAAACACATTGGCCTGAAATATCTCGCGTTTGTATGGCCTGCGCGTCTCGGTTTGGGATGAACCGGGATGAAGCGAAGTCCTGAATACTTTCAGTGTAGCGTTCCAGACAGTATATTTGCGCCCTGTTGGAGAAGCGCAGGAAAAACACGATCCTGTGCCGCTGATATATACGAAACATGCATGCCTAAAGTGTCCAGTTTCGCATGTCAGTAAATTCATTGTATAGTTATCATTGATTGGTATCCCAGAGGCCATCGATGATACTTTGATACTTACAAAACGCCCAGATTTGTATGAGAGATGTTCCGACGTTATGCGGAAATATTTAGACCTCGGCCGCTAAATTGGAAGAGATTCCAAATTGATTTTGCTGCTTTATAACATACTAAGCTCGGGACGCACCGTCACCAAGTTAAGGGAGTTCATCGACGCATCGGCCAAAGGCAACGTCTCGCAGAACGAAATATAAACGGTCGATCCCAAAACCCAAGAAGATCGGTTTGATGTTCTGGTCAGATTTCGAATGGCCTACTACACCCTGTTTTCCTCTTCCTAATTACTTCATATAAACCAGAGACTAGACATAAAAAATTAAAAATAAAATCATTGAAATTTCGTAGAATTTAAACTTAAAAATACAAAAAATCAGCAATGATGGAAGTAAAAATGGTAAAAACTCTCCATCACAGATATAAGTTACGCAGCTATCGCATTAAACCGAGACTTTCAAAAACGAAAAAAAAAAATAAAATAAATTGTGTTGCATACCTTTTTGCTGTTGATGTTGTTTTGTTTTGTGCAAATAAATACTCATTCCAGAAAAAGTAGGGAAAAATCTGCATCTTCATCGCTGTCACCCAATAACAGTAATTCATCAATTACTGTACCCTCCCCGGTCCCCGCATCCTAGTTCAAATCACGCCGAAAACTGTCCTCAATTGTCGGATCGGCTATCATCGTTGCATTCGGATCCGATAACATTTGATAGCCGGCAAAATCCATTGTGCCGAGTTCCAAATCAATTGGACGCAGAGCATCACCAAACAAATCTGTAAACGAATTAATTACGAATTTCAGATTGGATTTGTTATTGCAAATTTTGGAATTGTTTTGTTAATTTTTAAAATCAATCTTAACTCTACCTTTTGAAAGTTCATTAGCGGCTGACGAAAAATCTAAGCGACAATTTATTTTTGAAAACAATTAGTAAAACACACTCTCTTATTTAAAATTTATTGATTTACGTGTTTTGCATGTATGTACCTGTAAATATAATTTCTGGTATACTTGTCGGTGTATTTGGTGTTTGCGAATTGTTTGCCGTTGACTGTTGATTCGGCTGTTGTTGTTGTTGCTGTTGCTGTTGCTGATGCTGTTGCTGATGTGATTGTTGGGATTGCGGCGATTGAACACCAACTAATGGACTTGGCGGACTCATTACCGGAGACATATTTGGATTTGGAGACATTTTTTGATTTGCACAAACGTTTATGTTTTGTGGGGCACTCTGTTGCATTGTCGTTGATTGTGATGTATCCATTGATGTGTTATTCATATGCGAAAAATTACCATCGTCATACTAAAGAAATTGATAATTAGTAGTAAGTGGGTTTACTACAATAAGCGAATATCATATTTTTAAAAAAAAAAAATATTCTACCTGTGAGTAATTTTGGTTATTCGGCGATTGAGCCGCTGCTATATATTCTGGCACCGTATTATCAACCTAGAATCGAGAGAAAATAACACAGATCTGTATGTTAATAAAATGTCCAAATGCATGTAATTGAAATGGGAAGTAAACAAACTAAATCTATCGAAAAGTAAATGGGAATTGGATATACTTAATTAAATGAAAATTGCAAACCAAATACCTTCACAATAAATATCTAAAAACAAAAAAATATATAATTCGGTAGCAATATAACCAACGATGTATATAACAGGAGGATTTTGATAAAGGTTTTTATTTTTTAAAAAAATGTTAGGCCATAATACAAGCATTTTTCAAGAAATACAAATATGATCTGCAGATAAACATACAAAAATAAAACTAAATCGAACTAAGTATAGTGCAAACGATAAAAAAAGAAAAACGTTACAAATCAGAAACTGAATTTGTAAAACATGAATCAAGATAAAATCACCACCTGAACTTGAGCTGTCCATGTACAGCCCGATTCAACCAAACTCTGTACAAGAGCCGCCCAGTCCTTCAATTTTGAATTAGTAAAAAGTTTGCATGTAAGCCACAATAAGCAGCATTAAAAAAAAGAGAAGAAACAACACATTTTCTGTTAATATATTGTTAATGGAATAGGATTTTTGTGTAGGTTAAATATTTAAATTTTTAATTTAATTATTACACATTCTATCGAAATAGATTATGCGTCGTTTGCGTTTTTTGTTAACCATATTAATATTTGAAATGTTTACAAAATATGAAGGATCACCTTTGGACATACGACCATCGATCGATAGCTATAGACAAGAAAAAAATTAATAAACGACTTAAAGCAAGAACTAAGGACGTAAGGCCAGCAATTATTTCAGTTTATCCTAAAAAAAAATAAACAGGAGTTTAATCGTGATAAAGCAAATGTGGTATGGAGTACACACACATATTGAACAGTGTTTCATTGACGGCACGTAAATAATTATATAACACCAAACACCACAATATAAAAACAAACGCTAACAAAACCAACAATAATGATGTATCTTGGTAACAAGTGACCACAGAATATCAATCAAAATAACTGAAATTGCAATGTGGCACTTAAATTATAGGTTTTTATAGTGCAATATCAAAACACTCCTACGTCTACCTCATAAATGACTATTAAGACAAGTTGCAAGCGTAGATACAACCAATTGGTACAGTGACGACACTATGATTATATCTGTAGACTATAAGTATGCAACTATTTTTAGTAGACATTTGTGGTCTAGATGTAGAAACCTATCAATTAAGTGGCAGTGACAGTTATTTTAATTGATATTTTGAGGTCACTTATTCTAATTTTTTTTCTTAACCAGTCCTCACTGTACCTGCTCTGACCGTCTCACAACAGTTAAAATGAACTAAAAAAATGTAAATGTCAACTCCGACACGAACCAATTTTCAGACGAAAACATGGACCTCCGTACATCTAAGTGACACAGAAGGTGATGAAATGTTTGCAGATCAATCTGGGTGCGAAATAAAATGTCCAAATGCATGTAATTGATGACTGAGGGCACCGAAAACAGAAAAGTAAAGGCTTCTGAGAACTCAATTGGATCATCAAGTGGTATACAACTAATGTGCAAATAATGATAACTATAATCCAACAATTTGGTCTTAAAAATTAAGTGGCTAATCACAGCGTAAAAGTAGCACGTGATTTGGAGTCAGACCCACTCGAGAAAAGGTCTAAACGTGGTCGCTTAACGGATGTGACGCCGGAGTAATAACGAAAAAGTTAAAAATTGTATAGACCGGTATGACATTGGATGATAAACGTCCATACGCTACGTCAATAGAAAATAAACATATTTGATAGTGTCAAACTTGTGGTATAACCACCAGAGGATTTTCGTAATAGTACCTGGTCGGCGGCTAAAATCATAACTGTACTAGACAATATTTTAATTATCATTATCAATAATCAATAAGCAACAAACGTTTCCCTGCGCTCGACGAATTTTCTAAATATGTATGTCATTTTTAAAACGACAAAGACACAGCCTGCTATTGGTTTTCTTAATGGGATGACAAAGTTCTTCGGATAACCAACGATAATAGTATCCGATCGGGGTACTGCTTTTAGTTGCGATTCATTCAATCGGTACTTTTTGTAAACGATATCAAACATATCCAGAATACATTGCGGACACCGAAGGCTAATATGGGCAGGTCGAACGCATAAATTCGGCAATTTTGATGTTTTTACGAACGACCACCGGCATGAAGACTAAATGGGATACCAAACTCGATGAATTACAGTTCAGTATCAACAGTCAAGTGAATGTTACGATTGGTTGCTCTCCCAATATGAGTTGTGAGTCATTCTGCAAAATCACGTTACAGCTGCATTGTTCAATAAAATCGAGGTCGCCACTAAACTTAATGAACAACGCGCTAAGTGGAAGAAACAATACGATGCGGCGATGACCGTCGTCCATATGTGGTGGACAAGGTTCTTGACCGTGACCGCTATTTGATCGGCGATATCGTTGACTGTCTGCAAACCCGTACAATTCCGTCTTCACAGCCGATAAATTAAAGCCATAATGCAGTTTCGGACCAGAAGCCGAACTCGACGTTAGCGATGACAATGACAGAACCGACCGGAACGGTCCGATGCAGGAAGGGCCGAGCTGTAAGCCCATACGTATCACTCAGCGGCGTCGGCCCGCATCATCGAGTGGTTGAGAAGGCGCTAGGACGAAAAGGTGATGGAAAGTAGATGTCGGTAATTCTCGTTTTTTGATAATCGAGAAGAGTCGTATGTTTTTTTGTTCTAGACATTTGATTTGAATAAATTGTCTTATTAAAACATAAAAGCCATTTCTGCTTAATTATTCGGCCATCTCGTGATATCCTGCAACATGTCTTGTGACATTTCCTAGTATATGACCCAGTGTGCAACATTTGAGAAATACTTTTTTGATACCGGAAACCTCCTAAGTCTCCAAACTTTAGAGATACTTGTGATACCGGAGGCACCCTAGGCCATGTCTGAAATAAAATAAAATAAATGAATTCATTTCCAAATACCTGAAATGGGAATCGTGCTAAGGTTATGTCTTTCAAGATATATCCCAAATACTTCCCACTGGAACATAAAAACGCTGTCAACACGCTTATATATTCAATAATAATACTGGACAATGCTTAAGCATTTCTCCGGACATATCAAACTGGATAATTCTCTAAAGCAATAAATGAGGACAGTTCGCCTCTCCTGCTGTCCTCACACTAAATTTCGACCATGCATTGATGGAGACTTTAAAATCGCTGGATATTCGAATTCGGTTTAGAATCGACGTATTAGTGTTGCATAGAAAAGAGTGATATTGCCGCTGAGCCCATGGAAGTGTCTGGTGGGAATGACTCCAAACTAGATCGAACGATTGATCCTAATCAAGAAGCAAAGTCCTGATGACTCAGTGACAACAAACATGATACATTTTATCAAAGCTGTCTGGACCATCATTCACTAGTACGTTTAATAAAAGCAGGAGCATAGACAACCTGCTTCAAGTAAACCAGCAATTCCAAAGAATGAACCTTCAACATTCTAAGACCGCATCAAACGTATTTTCCAGAAGATTCACATTTGATAACGTCGCAGCGTCTTTTAAGAAAGTATCTTGAACTGTCCAATAAAGGGGCTGCCTACCAAAAATTGTAAGTTAATTTACAACAATAATACCAGAAGAGTTTTGCAAAAAACATAGAAAGCGTAGCTAATAATTTGCTGCGTTCCAAACGCCCAACATGTAATATGAGGAAGTATCGATACCAAGAAAAGTGAGTGTATTTTTGGAAATCTTGTTAAGAGAAGAATATTGGTGTCCTTAATGTTGGTGAGTGTACTACTTTTATAGCGTTAAATAGACGTAAAGTCTTAGACATTACTTTAGCTAGGTGTCGAATCATCTGATCAGCACTCGAAGTCTGATCATCGACAAATATACATTTTCGGCTGGATACAGTCACTTATCACTCTCTAGTATCGACTGGAATCTGTATGATAGATTTCTAACAACAGGTCTGGTAGCAGTTGGTGAGGCAAGAGACAACATTTAACTTGAAATTATGGCAGAACGTCTTGAATCAACAATTAATTATAGAATCATAAAATGAAGACTGTTGTTCTTTCAGACGCATGGATAAGGATGAGCCGTGGTGGTGTGTTCGCCAAGATGAAAAGTAAAGTCAGCAGACTCTTCAATAGAGCCACGGGAGAATGAATATACTCTATCAAACTCGCATCTAGTTCGATTATTGCAAACAGTTCTCGCTCTGGAAAAAATATTTTCTTGGCGGAGGACGAGAATGAAAGGAAGAAGATCTAAAAGCCATGGAAAAATGTTGGACAACTATATCGATAGAAAAGGCAGAAACCAAAAAAGGCATCAATGACCGTGTAGTACCCTGGATACATGCTACAAAGTCGAAAAAAACGGCTGAAATTGGTGATTAAATAATGTTGGTTTCTATGCTACTGATGACATAGAAATAACCATCGTTAAAGGAAAATTTGTATCTAAGTAGTTTGATGCAAAATGCCCTAAATTTTAATGAAAGCTGGTGTGAACGGGAGTTATTAAAAATTAACCCTGATAAGACTACTTTTATTCCATTCAACAGGAAAATAAATTCAAAACAAAAAAACTAGCTTCGAAGTAATAAAAAGAATTAAACACAATTTTGCTTTCCCCGTTGAAACATAATTCTCTACTCAATTTCCACCAAGGTGAAATATTTAGAAGTCTTTCTAGACTCAAATCTCTTGTGGAATAGATATATAAAATATGATTCAGATAAAGCAACCATGTCAATAATTCTATGTCGACAGCTACTTGGCAAAACATGTTAACTGAGCCTGTGTTTTACACAGATAGATCTAAAACTGATGTATGGGGTTGCTTTTGGCGTGTGGGGATCTCAAATAGAGACCTATGGAAGAACTCAAGCGAGTTGGTTTCTAAGCTTGGATGGGACTGGACTGTCTGAGAAAACTACTTAACTTGGCCAAAGATAATGAGATAAGCATATGGATACCGTACACATGGGAATTTAGGGCATAATGAGAACTATTCTCTTATGAGTTAAGAACCATTTTTGTATGTTTCCAAAATGCTCTGTCTATTAAGCACTAAAATAATGGGAACAGCTACACATAATAGAGCCAAATTCTTCATACCTTTTTCCTCAAAAAAAAAGGAAATAAAGGAGGCTCTTGACATAAAAATCTGTCTTAAGAACAGTGGTGGTAATCAGTCATAAAATGTTTTTATGCCTAATCGCTTATATCTTTGGACAAAATGGTCGAACCAAGTTAGAATTCAAAATTGTTATTGAGCAGCTGGCGGGACAAATGCAAATGAAATTGGGTAATGGGCCCTCCCATTGTGTCCCGCCAGACAATCTTGAATTCTGACTTGGTTTGACTATTTTGTACAAAGATGTAAAAAAAAATAAACTGGACTTTGTATCTTAGCGTGAAGACTTGGTAATGGCATCTAGTCGTATAGATTTTAGTATAAACTGGAGATTAAAACCAAGCGTAGAGTCAAACTTCAAGTCAAAGAGAGTCTGACCTGACCAAGTTCCAAAGAATGATCTGTATTGGTGAATTTCAGATGCAATAGAGGTGATTCTATCAATGTTACCTCTGGATATCCTTATAAAGAAACTATACGAATGCGCTTTCTCTCGAATCATCCAGTAATTGACCTATTGAAAACAAATAACACGATATACCGTCCGGTGATCGGACAAATGTGGCCTTGGATCAAGTGCAAAGACGTGGTTATGCTGCTAGTTTAACCTTGATCCATGTTTTGGGGCAAAGCCAGCATACCAATTCAAAGCAAACAATGTTCATTAATATAAAAATATTAACATTGCATGAACAATGAAAAAGTTTATATAAAAGTTCTTCACGACATACAGTAAGAAAACAGCACAATGAGAGCACATTTATGGACATTTTAAATGATTGGTTTCATGTTGCGACACCTTGAAGAAAATATACAATTTTTTAAACTTTACAAAGACAAAAAGGTAGGCCTGAATCAATGATCGGTGTAGATATGGTGAGAGTAGAAAAAAAGAAAAGCCAATTAATGCGTTTAGAGCAAGAGGCTGCAATGAATGACGAGAATCTCGTTGCCAATACAGAAGATACAGCCCAGCCTGGGAACACTCAAATACAAATCTATTTGCAAGTAATGAGGCGCTGGATCTTTATGCTAATAATTTTATTATTTATCGTACCACATTAAAAACCATTCGACAAAAAAAAAACGCGAAGCCGTTGCTATAAATTTGAAAGAAAAATTATAAATTGAAACAGTCAGAGCCATTGTCTATTTTGATGGAAAAATGTAACCTGACATTATAGGTAAATCGGTCGACAGCCTACAAAAAGAAAAATGACTTCTTGGCATCCCTCACATTGATAATGGTAGTTGTGCAAAAATATCTAGGATGGTGTATGAAACACTTTCAAATTTGGGTATAGTCGATAATGTTAAGGCAGCTTACTGCGACACAACAGCGTCAAAAATGCGACGACTAAATGGGGCAGCGACCTTGCTTGAACAGCTGATTGGACGAGAGCTCATTAGGTCTCCATGTCGACATCACATGTTTGAAAATATTTTGAGAGTAACGTTTAATAAAAAAATGGTATCTACCCGAGGGGGTTATCACTTGAAAAAAAAGTGTCTCAAAGAATTCCTCGAAATACTCAAAGAATTCCTCGAAATACTCAAAGAATTCCTCGGAATTCCTCAAAGAATTCCTCGAGTAAATACCCCTCGTATCTACCTCGGCACCTGTGGTTCATATTTTAAAAAGATTCAGAGATACATGGGGTAATAAATCATCTCATTTGTTTTGCCAGCTGACGTTATAAGTATTAAGCAAAAATATTTTGATTATTTCGGGTGATTTGGACACAACACCATAACGAACAGCTATAGATGACGAAAGGCTAAACCTCGGGGATGTGTCATCAACAATTGCCCAGTATATTAGGTGGCAATTGGAAAAAGAAATACAATAAGGCCGATTATTGAGAGCTTCAGTGCTTAGCTCTCATTCTATTGGGCGAAAACATGCCATCAACATCAATAACATTTTTTCGTGCTCGAGGTAAGTTTCATTTAATTTTTTTGTTGCAAATGTACCTTTAAATGTTAGACGGGAATTAGCTCAAGCATTTCGTGATGCGAAGACGGAGAAAAATTGTAATTATCTTAACGTGATGCACAGATATTGAATCTTTAAAATCCAAAAACATTTCTTATTTTGTGTGTAGGACAGCGGGATTTTTGAATGAATTCAGTTCGTAATAAATTGCTCTTTAGGAAAAAAATAATTGACCATCATGACATTCAATTACTAATAATTACCATTTTCAATTAAAATTAAATTTGTGATAATTTTTTAAAAAATCTTCCGAGATCTACTAGTTTTTATTTAAAAATAATAATACGTCGTGCGCAAGATAAATAAATGATATTATGAAAGATTGAAGTTAATCCCAAAAAAAGCTCTTGAAAAAGATGATCGACGAGTGGGACACGAACCTACGACCATATAATTGCCGATCCTGTGCTCTTAAATTCTATGGTCATGGGTTCGTGTCCCACTCGTCGCCCATCTATTTCAAGAGATTTTTCATTTGCGATTTACTTCAATCTTTCACAATAAAATTAATTGCGCGGATTAAATAAATCGTTTAAATAATTAATAAATGATCTTTAAGGGGATGTGTTGCTCATGTAGTGATTTGTGTCTCAGAAATATTGGTTTGTGTCTCAGAAATGCTTAGTT
>JANTEX010050773.1:0-10171 GCA_024741295.1 Macrocera vittata
GCTTGAGATATAGAAAAACTGTTAATACAATTCAACGGGTGTAGAGGAATGGATGTAGTACTAGATACAATTATGGACTAAATAGTATCATATGAGTTTTATGTTCTTAAACTATTTCAGGTCGTTTGGATTACTTTGCCCGGCTGAACAAAATTTAAAATTTGCAAACTATGATAACTCGAAAACGATGGTAGTACTAGATGATGGTAGAGTACTAAATGAGATGGTAGAGTACTAAATGAGATGGTAGATGTTACTAGATAAGTACTGGGTGCTAACAAAATTTCATCCCGAATGTAGAACTATGCCCAGCTGGGGTGATGGACCGAAGAAAACTAGGCAGAAATGACCATAGAATAGATCGAAAGAACTGATCGGAAGAAATCAAAATATGACCGAACAATTATTGACAGTAACTATATAGATCAACAATTACAACCTACAAAAACAGAAATGTTCGGAACTCACCATAAAATGTCCGAAAGTTACCATAGTATTTCGATTAAATGACTTGGAATACACCGGAAGTGAACAGAAAATAATTTAATGAGAGGTATTAATTATTAAGAAATGGTCAGAAAATAACCACATATATCTGAAAAACTACTGGAATCGGCCGGAAAAGACTTAGAAAATGAGGGACCAGAAAACGATCAAAAATTAAAAGGAAGTAGTTAAAAGTTGTACATTAACACTAATGAATCAGTGACGGCAGTGACCAGAAAATTATCGAAAATATTCCAGAAGCAACTAAAAAGTGACCAGAAATTATTGGAATTGACTAGAAAATTAACGAAGCAGATCTGCAATGAACAGGAATGAGAAAACAGCAAATACTGACCTAAAACGAACAGAAAATGATCAGAATTTTATCGAAAGTGAGCAGAGCAGAAAATTAACAGAGTGGTCCAAATTGACAAAAAAAAACAAGCAAAACTTTATCTACAGGGATTACAAAATTGACAAATTACCAGAGGTAACTAAAAAATTGCCAGAACACGGAGAGAATAAATCACACATATTACGCGTGAATCAAGCAAATATGCTATCGATTTGGCGCCAACCATAACTTTGCACAAATCATCCAATTATTTGCGTGATTTACGCAAATCAGTTTTCAAAAATTGATAATGTATAGAGCATAAATAATGCATAAAACATACAAATCATTTACGTGGATTGAGCACAATTTGCATGTTTTATACAGACCATTTGTCAGATTTATGCATTACGTATCTTAGTTTTGCTTCATTTATATATTTACCGCATAAATTCTGCGTTAAGATAATGATGATTTACGCATACTATATGTGTTTTAAGCAAATCATTTGTGTCATCTGCACATAATTTCCGTGTATTATGCCAATCGTAGACATGATTAGCACAAATCATTTAATTGGACTACGCACAAGTTGCATGTTTTATGCAGACCATTTGTAAGATTTCTATATTAGGTTTGGTAAGGTTAGGTTAGGTTAGCGATGCATGCACCAATCAAAGGCCCTAGAGTGTCTTATAATTAAATACCGTGACCATTTTTTTTCTCGCCGATGGCAAGTTTCGAACTCGAGACCTAACAGTTACTAGACCATGCTTTTGCCCGCACGGCCGTTCGCTGCTGAAATAATTGCTTTTTGGGCAGTATTTTATTTCTTCTGGTCAGAACAATTTTTGCCAACATCTTATTGCATTTCTATAAATATTTCAACTAATTGAACGATTTTTTTGTTAGGTAGTAAATTAATACATTTTGTTGTATATTGATTTTTATTAATACATTTTGGCTAGTAAATTAATATTTGTCAATAAGTAATTGAATACCTCTTGTGCAATATTTTATTTTTTCTTGGCCAATAGTTTCATCAATAATAAATAACAGATTTACACATTGTTAACTATCAAGATCCGAGGTAAAAAATACTGGCCAAGTGGTGTCAAATTACTTAACCAAACATATTAATTTACTGGCCAAAAGTATTATTGTACTGTCCAAAACGTATTATTTAACTGGCCAAAAAGTATTAAAAAATAAAAACACTCCCGAAAGGTTATAAATAACTACCCAAAAAAGTAGCACTTGTAAAAAATATTATCATATTGCATCCGAAAAGTATTAATTTACTGTCCAGAAATAATTTTAAACCCGTTCAATACGGCTCGCTAAATAAGTTCTGGCCAAAATGAATTAAATTCTCGTTTCAAATATATGCAAATAACGTCTACACAAAACACTGTAACGACTGTAAATCATATAAATAAATTATTGAATTACAAAAATTGGCAAACAACCAAACAAATTTTATCTGATTTTTCAGCTATTGCAAAAATTGGTTTCGTTATCACAATACTGCGAAATTCAAGCATTAAGTAATTAATTTTAATAGAAACTATATGTACACAACATACTGTATTTAAATATGTACATATATTCTATATGATGAGTAGGTATACTTATTTCGCAGTGCGATTCCAGTCAACGTTCAACAGCAATATTGTTATTATAACTCAATTCTCAATCTATTCTCCAGATAAGTGGCCGAACAAGAGTGTTCAAAGAAAAAGAAAAATAAACAAAACCTTAACACTTAAGTAATTGGTAGGTAAACAGAAAATATCGTTGTTTAATTTGAATATTAATTAATATTGCTGTGGCTGGCCGCTTAACGCATAAAACAATCAGTTGGTTTTATATTGTGGTCGCGATCAGTCATTTTAAACGATACTTCTTCACCATATTAGCTATATTATGGGTAAATAAATATTGTACTAAACACAATTCAAAATAGTTTTTGTAGCTAATAAAATCCACCCAGAATAATCCCATATGTGACTGGAATTTCGAAAGCAACTTTTACACGTTGTAAATGTTGGTTATAGTTTTCAGAAGCTATGAGAATACCACCAATCAATATTTTGTGGTGCGTTTTTAAATTTAAATTTAATTTTAGAAAATTCAGACATGCCAAACGGAGTTATTACATCAGTTTTATTAATGTCAAATCGATTTGGTGAAAATAGTCTTACCCGACAATTTAGATGTAAAATCATGCATAGGGTTTACTGGGACCGAAATCGCTTTTAAGTGGCAAAATAGTTTCACCATATATTGTGGGCTTGCCCGACAACTCTTAAAAAGACAATATGTAATGTAATTTGCCGGCTAATGCAGGTCAAATAAATATTAAGTACAACTTTTTTTTCTTCAATTATTGCTGTTCGAGGCGTTGCTTACTCTTTGCACGATACTATTCAAATTTTGTGGTGCCAAGTATTTTTGGTGTGTGAAAATAAGAACTGAAGCCGATAATCAGGAAAAAAATCGTTAAACCAAAGTAATTTTTTTCAATAAAGCAGCTCCCTCCTTTTTCGTCCGATTGGGCTCGAAATTCGTAGGATTCAATACATAATTGCGAGCGTTTTTGAATCACCTTATAAACACCGAAAAAGAATTTTACCAAACATATTGGACGATGATTTCAGCGCAGAACTTGAACCAATATCTTAATTGCGCTTTTCTGAATGCAAATCCATTTTTTTATAAAATTTTCAGCGATGCATGATATTTATTTAAGAATTGCTTAAGGTTAAAAAAAATATCGTTGTAAGGATCTAAAATAAGGTGTTTGTATGTTATGTATCTGTCCCTATTTCTGATTCTTTTTTTTTGTAGACATTATGTAAGCGCACAACACACTCCTTTTTATATTTGTTTGCTATATAGTACATGTGAAAATATTTCAACACTCTACCTGTTCACTTATGTATAAAGCAATTATCGACAATTATGTATACGGTGTGTGTGTGTGTTTTTTTTTTTTTTTTAATTTGTGATATTTATGTTGTTGGTCAATATTATCAAAATATCCACGCGGCATGTTTTCAGTAAAAAATACGTTTTAATTGCTGGAACATAAATATGTGTATACATCATTTAATAAGTTACACATATATACCTAGACGGTTACATTTTCCGGTTAATGGTAGTGATTTGAACTTCTTTTCTATTGGTTCAATATTGTATCACGGGTGTATAATTTTCGGTTTTAATTATATGTACGTTTTTCAGGGATATTTAATTGTACATATGGAAGCAAACCCCAGAGATACACAATTTAATATGCTTATGTTGCCTACATTTTTTTTGGTAGTTTTCGAATAAATGTACATTTATACTTGGATATAACAGCCTTAGAAAAGGTTTATTATACCTACGAAATATATACAATACCAAAAAGTTCCAAGGAAATCCTTTGTCTTCTTTCTCAAACAAATTATCTATATAGATGAGTGATACCAGTATTTCAAGGAAGTAAAATATAACTTGTACATATTATAAGTTCGAAATTAATAAAAATTAAAAAAATAATGTAGTCTTTATTTATTGTCAATATCGGTAAACCTCAAAATGTTTTTTTGTTTTGATATTGATAAAATCTGTCCAACATGTGCCAAATACTGTCAAACATTTACAAAATGCATAAATACTATATATTTTCAGATGGCACACCTATCACCACCACCATCTCCTCCCATTCATCAATACAACAAATTTTCCGAACCGATAACAAATGATTGTAAGCCATCATTAGTTGGACATAAATGGAACACACGAGGTAAGTCATAATTAGGATATTTTTGAATCTCATTATTTTACTTAGTTATGCAAACGATATATATCTATATAAGCAAGATACATGAAAGTAATTACTATATTTCTGCATTTCTTTTGAATAGATCTATCGATCTTATACAATCCGCTACTGTACTCGAATCCATTTTTTTGGCCACCACTATTTTTTCCATGCGCTCAAGAACCAGAAACCCAGCCACAATTATCTCGATCTCCAAGCTTTAGCCGCGATTACACATTAACACCGGAAAAAGACGAACAAATAGGTAGGCGTGCTCATTTATCTTTATATATACAAATACTTTTAACACCAAAACATCCATTTAAGTATATTTTTAATACATATACCATATAACATACATGTAATATTTATTTATTCATATAATTAAATATATAATTTTTGTTTTTTCCCATTCCATTCTTTTATATAAACTCGCCGCGCGGCACACGTTACTCACGCACAGACGAAGACATGCCTCTTAATCTATCAACGAAACCATCACCACCGTCAACGTTCAATAACCATTCAACACCAATCCAAAGTCGTTCCAATGCCATAATCTGGTCGCCGGCAAGTATGTGTGAAAAAGAAACAGCCGAATCGTTTAATATAAGTCGTGATATAAAACCAATCGTTATAAAACACAGTAATAACAACAACAGCAACAGCAACAGCAACAACAACAATAATGATAGTGTTAATCGTAGTGTGAACATTGCCGTTCGGTATTCGTTAAATAATTGTGCAAATCAAAATAGCAACAACAATAGCATTCATAGGCATTACGGTGGTGATAGTAATAGTGGTCCGGAGGATAGTCCAACATTTATGCCGACACCGGAAATGTATGCGTCGGCATTTAGTCAAAAGGCGGCCACCGGTTTCTTTTCGCATTTTCACAAGAACAAAGATTTGACAATGTTACGGCAAAATCGAACTGATGTGTTTGTGGTTAATAATAATAATGACTTTTTACGGGATAAAGAAATTACGCGGCCCGATTCAACGGCGCACCATAGTGATATATCGGCGAAAACCGATCATGAGGACCGAAAGCGGGAGCATCGATGTTTTCAGGTGAGTTTATTGCCGTGTTTTTTTTTTGTTAATTTTATGTATACAGGTACAACACTTTTTTATTTTGTTACATGCATGTTCAGAATTAATGTTTATATTTTGTAAAACAACAGAGATTTGAATCATTTTTTTTTGGTGATCGGGCTATGACTTGTGCAGAATCTGATAAAATGAAATATGAAATTTTAAACTTTAGCTAAAGCTTGAATTTTTACCACATTGTTATTTATTGTAATTGAACTTTTGTAAATTTTTAGTTTTTTATACAGTTTTTTTTGTAAATATCTTGGATAAATGTCTATAAACTACAAATTAGAACGGCATTTTTTATGCGATTAATTGAGTGGTGAGTTTATTGCATTTTCACTAAAATTTTATTTAACAAAGTTAATGATTCTTGAATAATATGTAAGCAAAATATCGCAGAATAAATGAACTATATTCTAGATTTTTATAATATACGATTTAGATTTTTATAACATACGATATTGCAGTTGAAAGAACTCAATGTTTTCTAAAAGATGGATTTAAAAAGTCTAAGAAGAAATCTAATAGATCACATAGTGCAAAAAATAAACTGTGATACCTTGTTTTTACTTAAAACTTTTAATAAAAGCAAACAATATTTTAAACTTTTTTTGTCTGCAAATATTTTTTTTTAAATTGATAAATCGCGTAAAAAAGCATTATACTATGGTTTTATGCTTAAATTATGGTTTGAAAATGCTAAAATTCTGCACAACAATGAAGCAGCGATTTTTTTGCATAGAAATTATTGTTTTTATCCTTTAAAAAAGTAAAAAAAAATGTTTCTTTGTCTAAATAGAGCCATTTCAGGAGTAGATTCAGAAAATTCAAATAATTCTGAATTCACTAAATGAATTCAAATGTATTCATATGAATAGTTATTCAAAAGAATTCAATGAACTCAAAAGAATTCAATACTCAACTGAATTTAAATGAATTCAACGAATTCAAAATAATTCAAATGAATTCAAAAGACTTCAATGAATTCAAATGATTTTAAAAGAATTCAAATGAATTCAATGAATTCAAAAAAATTCAAATGAAATCAGAAAGTTCAACTATTTCGTTTTTAGCATTCAACAGTTATTAACCCCTTGGTTAAAATAGAAGTAATTCATATCGATAGTGAGGTAACTCGAAATAACTTTTAAATTATTTTACCAAAAACGTATTTTGGTTTGCATGATGAAGGAGACAACTACTACAAATAGATTGTTTTAAAAAAAGAAAAGAAAAAAGAAGTCAAACACGTGTGCTTTCATCTTTCTTAGTAGATATCATAAGGTGAATATTTAATTAATTAACAACTATGATGCAGTACCTTTTTGTCTTGGAAATGTAAGAGGGAGTTTGGTCTTTTTTTAATACGACGCACAGTTGGGTTTTCTAATTCCAATAGCTTAATAAAGTTGGGCAATAAATGTATCTAATTTTTAATTAAAAATTTAACAATTTTCATTCATGTAAAAATCTGATTAATCTTTCCACATACACTGTTTTTTTAAATAGAAACACTGAAACAAAAAGTGCCGGTAACCCATTTTTTGTGGGCAAAATTAAATTAGCTTGAACAACTTTAGCTATTTTAATCGAAATATTTGTAATGGCCTCGTCAGAAGTACTTGACAAATTTTTCCTGTGTTGTGATAACAATTTTCTATACATAGTAAGCAAATAGGATTGGCAACACCTATTTTGACAGAAGTAACTCAAATAATTTCCTGTGAAAAATAATTAATAAAACTACAAAAAACAGAGAAATTTACAATGTAAAATGTTACACACAATTGAAAATAATTTAACTTCAACTTCAATTTTATATAATTCGCGGAAATTCTCGACACAGCGCAAACTTAATGGGTTCAGAAAGACTACAACGCAGCCGAAAGTGAATCTCGCTATCATTGAATTGAATTAAAATATTAAACACATCTATACACAACGTCGACAAATCCATTAACAGATCACGAAATGAAAGGCCAACAACAGGATTGCAACTTCCATGGATCATCAATAGAAATCGTACGTCTGTCAGATTTTATCATTTAATGTAGCATGTCTAAGCAATAAATTGGTTTATGGTAACATTTTTCTATTTTGTAAATGAATTTGATATACTTTTTCTTTTCGAAACCCATGAATGTAAGAACATTTTTAATAAATACAAAGTGTTTTTAATGATTTTAATATAAAGATTCATTTAGAGATGGTCGTGCGAGTGGCGGATGCATTTATGGCGTTAAAAAATGTTCATCTAAATACCTATCACTAGTGGAAAGCGAATTAGTACTCAAAGATCGGATCGGGGGTCAAAGTATATGTTTTATACCAAAATATATTAACTGTATGTAACAACTGGTACATTGACTTCGATAAACTCAATAAATGTATTTGAGATGCGCAAGAGTAAATGTTTTGTGTAATTTGTGATTTAAACGCCTAAACGGGCACTGAACAACCACTGAAACCAGATGTTTTGTAAAATTTACCGCATATTTCGCCATGTCAAAATTCGTGCGACAGAGTTTTAATCGTCGAAGATTATTGGAATTGTTTGATGTACGTTCGTTACGTTTCCAGTCAAAAACCGAGTGGTTTTACACTCAATGTTTTTATGCAAAACTCGACTGTAGACAACATTTTTAATTTGGTAAGCATTGAACTTCTAAGACTCAAGCCAATGAAAAGGTACGTGTTCTTCTTTGATTTTAAAGCGGCCTTCGATAATATTACCAAGACGCGTTGATGCATAAACTCAACTGTGATGGACTGTCCTCCAAAATCATATCGGCCATTAAATCGATGTATCGCAACACAAAAGCAGCTGTAGCAGTGTTGAAATTTCGGAATTCTTTGTTGTCGATGAAGGGACCAAACACAGTTACGTGTTAAGCCCACTGATACTCTCGGTCTTCGTTAACGAATTGCATGAAGCTCTATCCGGTGGCGTTCAGATTCAGGATTCAATGGTAATTCTGGGAAAATTGAGAGATATAGTTTTCCGACGTGGTGCAAGACTCTCGGCCAATGATGTGTTTAAATTTGATCGCAATGATATCGAAATGGCAAACGAATATCAGTATTTTAAAATCAAGCCAACATACAACCTGTCCCTAAACAAACATTTAGCATTGAAACTCGGGGCTCAGCAAAAAATGGTATTGAACTCTGTGTGAAACACATTCGTGAATAGCAGAAACATACCGATAACGAACAAATCAATGATCAATGCAGATCGTGAGATCCACATAATATGCCGCCCAAATCTGGGGATCTAAACAATATGATGATGTAAACAAACTACAAAGCTTTTTTATTAAAAAATGTAAAACGTTGCCGCCAAATACCCCAAATTATATGCTATATCTTGAGACGAGTTCAACGCCAGCATACCTGTACACATTAAGATTGCACTTCATCTGTGAAGTCCATAAACAACCTCCAAAACCGATTACCAAACCCAAATTGAATTAAACTTCTTGATGCCGCAAATCAATCTAGATAGTATACATACAGATGTGCTATCAGCGCTGAAACAAATTCATAAGCGAGATCATATTAACCAAGCAGGATCGTCAACCTTCCACATGCAATACTACTGGCTGATTCAATCCGCGCTCCTACAGTACTTCTCGGATACTCCTAAATACGATGAAATACCACGGTCAGTGTGTCCAGATTTTAAAACAACCAAAATCGTACATATAATGTGAAAATACCGTACACTACTAAACATTTGCCTTATTAACAGTTCGTACAGTTAAATAGTCGTAGTTGATTTCCAACAACTAAATTTCTATGACATTTAAAGATTTTAAAGAGACTTCAAATAGATGTCAAAACTTTAATGAAATTTTATTATTTGAATGCAACTGCAATAAGATTTTAAGTTTTCAGTTTTCAGTGGAACTTCACGATTTCTATAAGAGACTACAATGCGATTTCAAGATTTTAATGACACTTCATTGGGGTTAAAATAAGTTTTCATGGTGATTTCAATGGGTTTTTAAAAATGTACTGAGACTGCACTGCAATAAAATTTCAAGACTTTTATGAGACCACAATAATATATAAACAGAATTGCAATGTGATTTCAAGATTTCAATGGGATTTCAAAAAGATTTTCAAAGTTTTCAATAACAAATGTGGTCTTGAGAAGTTTCAATATGTCTCGAAAAAGTTTTTAATGGGATTTCAATGAGATATTCAATTCAAATTGTAATGCGACTACAATGAGATTTCAAAAATATTTGAAAAAGATTGCAATGAAATAACAGGATTTCAGTAAGACTTTAAGGTTTCAATGGGATTTCAATATTTAAATAAGGCGGTAATGAGATTTCAAGTTTCAATGAAACTTTAAGATTTCAAGGAGGCAAAAATGAAATTTTAAGATTTCACTGAGATTTGAAGATTGGAATGGGCTTATGAGATAT
>JANTEX010050884.1:0-10170 GCA_024741295.1 Macrocera vittata
ATATATATATATATATCAACGAGTAACATATACAAAATCAACTGGTAAAAATTCTTAAATAGAAATTACCTATGAATGATTCGTTTCTGATGACAATATTGTACAGCAGATACGATTTGTCTAAATTTAGCGCGAGCCTCTTTTTCCTTCATGCGACCATGTAATACTAAATAATCAAAAACTTCACCGCCGGACGCATATTCCATTACTAAATATAATGTTTTCTCTGTTTCAATTACTTGAAACAATTTTACTATATTCGGATGATCTAGCATTTTCATTATTCGAACCTAAAAAAAACATAAACAAAATATAACGTCAGCTCATTATCATCATTTTTTATCTTATCTCTAAGGATTCTTAGCTCGACAGAGAATTTATAGATAGAATAAGGTTAGATATTTTGAATAGAGGAAACGAGCCAATCTTCGCCACAAAAAGAATAAACAAGGAGATCGATATTTCATAGACCATAGAGCTTATATGCTTTAAATTAGATGCCGAGCGAAAGATACCATTGTGAAATATTAGCTGCACACATTGGAACCTTTTTTGAGACTACATTTGGCCTTGTCACGGGTCCGTGGACGGATGATCTCATTAATTGGTTGGCATTTTTCGGGCACTAACGAACGTTGAATTCAAAATCTCGCCCAATGCTAAAAAATTTAAAAATCGCAGTATTCTTCATGCTTGTCCGATTTCAACAATGCCAGTATAAATCGATGTTGAATGGCACTTCTTGTAAAAATAATAGAACAATAATCTATGTGGACTTATCTCCACAGTGTTGTTCAAGCAACGCTGACTTCGTCGCAAATGACTATCCAAATCACATCCGTATTGTCTATCACATCATTGTCTCGATCTAGGCTCGAATAATTTTTTGCTTTTTCACAGATAAACAATGTGTATGGTATTCTTAATTGCGGTTTAGTGCATCAACATTGAGACATTTTAATTGCCGCTCGGTATAAAACCTCGAAGTCATTTCTTTAAGACGAAGCCACTTGTGTTCCGTTTTTCAAATCTCGCTGATAGAGAATACCTGCTAATCCACCGATAGAGCTCGTATTGGTATGCACTTCACAATAATCATCGTATCATGCAAGAATCGGTTTAGCACGAAAGCGTTGGTTTACCGTTTTGGAGGCGGACTTTCCGTTGAAACGAATGTCATTTCCTTTTCCAGGAGTGCTGTCAATGGTATCACCCGTGACTAAATCTCACGAGCATAATCGCCACCAAATTTTCATGACAAATAGTCATAGAGCAGGTTTAACTAATTCTTACGTGCATTATCGCCCTCAAATTTTCCGTGGGAATAAGTGCATTATTACCACCATTTTTTTTGGGAGAATAAGTCACGGTCGACCTGTAACTTATTCTGATGTGCATTATGGTCGCCAAGTTTTTGTGAGAATAAGTCACAGGGCAAGTGTGACTCATTCTAAGTCACAGAGCGGTTGTGACTTATTCTTAAGCGCATTATCGTCACCAATTGTTTCGTGACAATATGGCACAGGTCAGCTGACACTTATTCTCACGCGCATTATCGACACCAATACTTATGACACTTATTCTCCCAAAACAAATTGTGGCGATAGCGCACTGTTTTGGTGGTGATAAGGCACAGTTTTGTTGATTTTCAATTCCTATGGAAATACCACGGTGATAATAATGCACTTGAGAATAAGTCTCACTTGCCCTGTAACTTATTGTCAGAATATAAGTCACCGCAGCTATGGACCATATCAAAGAGACTGTCACGTGTCACTTCATTTTGCGATTTTTCTTTTTATTTTCTTGTCGAACGGATTGTTTAGAATGTTAAAAATGTGTAAAGAATTTCTCTGATTAGGTTAAGATTTGGCCAAAACAAAATTAAACGAATATCAATCAAAGTAATTGAATACTAACAATTTTTGTGAAAATGTAACAGTTTAGTTTATAATTATTGTAAACAAACATAATATTCTTGTTTTTTTTTTATCAACTTACCTCCCTAAATAATTTTTGCAGCGACCCAGGATTTAACTGAGTTTTGTCTATTATTTTAATTGCCACTTCTTTGCCAGTTGGTACATGCTTCGCCAATTTAACTTTAGCGAAATTTCCTTTACCAATTGTTTTTAACAATTTATATTTGCCAATATGTTCTTCTGCTGGACGCCACCTTAATGGAACGCCAGGTCGATATTGCATATTTGGCGAACCCTTAAAAATGAAAGAAAACATATTATTAATTTAATTATTCAAAAGTAAAAATTTGAAAATGAATAGTGTTGCAGATAATGATTTATTATCACTATCAATAATGTCTGTCAACAATTTTGTTTGTGTACAAAACGAAGGAAATTCCCCACAACCTTAAAGAAAATGCAACATTTTTAAAGATGTTGAATAGATCCAAAAAAAAAATCGTTAAAAATGCCGATAATTTTCGAACGTTTCAAATCCTCACAGATACTGAAGTTGTTTCCTTAAAAATTTAGCCTTGGAAATTTGTAGAACAATCGAACTTGGTTACCTCAGGATAATACTTGTACAAAACATAACCAATGCAAAAAAAATCAATAGAATCTAAGATTTTAAATGACACTAATTCATGAAAATCGATATATTATCCGTCTTTTTGTTTTGTCTAGAAAACCTCAGAAACTTGATTAGAATCTTTTTTAAATGCATCTGTTAAGACTTCCCCTTTGTTAACATAAATACAGCGACAATCAATACTAGTGAATCTTTAAATACGAAATGGTATAATAGCAATGGGAGATTTTTTTTTCATTCGCATACATTTTAAATTTTATTCAACGGACTTCGTCTATGATAATACTTATTTATTGATTTAAATAAATTTTAGCATGCAACTCTTTCATGTACATATAAACGATTAATACATATAAATGAACACATTTAAACGATAATATGACCTTCACAACAAATTGTATCGTGTACAAGATTATATATTTTATACATTTATATGACATTTTCCGCTACACATGTATGAATGATGTGTGCTGGCGATTATAGTTGTTGCCTTATTTCTATTTCTACTAATACACATTAGGTATATACATACATCTGTAATTTAAGTGTGTGACAAAGGAAAATTTTATTTGTTATGAATTACTTAGGACAAGTGTTTTCAGTAGTCTTCTGTTGTTTTTTTTCTATCAAAACGAATTTAGAGGCAATTATTATATTGTAATAACAATCGGATATAAACAATATAGAAGAACAAAGTCCTATTGGTGGAAACGTTAAAAAAGCGAAAGATTGGTCTGATGCAAATCTATTGAGAATAAACCCCCGCATGCTAACGAACCATTGATCTAGTACAAACGGATTTAAAACAAATTACTTGGAGATGGAGTTGATCCACATTTTAAAATCATTAAGCGAAATGCTGTATAAATTAGGCCCATTAAGATAAGAGCTACTGAATCAGACAGATAATGGAAAACGTTGAGGTGTAACCCATAGAAAAATAGTAACTATCCAATAAGGGATAATTGGAAATGTCGTGAGTTCGATTCTCACATCAAGCAGTTTGATACTGCTTGAGCTTCGGTGTTAGATCTTAAAATGGAAAAATGTTTAAAAGGAAGATGTACACTGACGGCCAAAGTGCCAAGCTGTACGGTAAAATTGTGTGTTGTCCAGTCCGTTAATTGGAAATGTTAATCAAAAGGCACAGAAAATGTTTTTTTTCCTGCGTAAAAGAAATTAGTTGTAAAAACATAGGATAACCAGTGTAAAAGGCGATCGAATTATAGTAAAAGACAGAGTTATAATGTGGAATAAGCAAAGACAAAGCTAAGTCGTATGTAAATATTGGATTACTAGAAAAATGCAGGAACATTTGAATATTGGTAATGTAAGGTAAGGATTGAATAAAGTATGGTATACGAAAAAGGTATAGGTTAAGTGATCATGCAACTATTTGAAACAAACTGCTTGACTTGTGTGGAAGCCTTTTCGGATTAAGTATATGTTAGGTCCCAACAATTTATTTTCGGTATCAAATATAATACATTATATAGCAAAGCGGAATGAGAAAAGTTCTGAATCTTGATTTAGAGAGACAAAAGTGTCTTTTACTGTGCTGGTTCCAAAATAGACACAACTTCACATTGAGCTGATAGTATCTTCATCTGTGCACTCTACGTAGTTTGAAACAGATATATTACCCATCACCGCCTATTGCAGAGAAGTCATGATAGAAGAATTAGAAAGAGAAATGAGTTGTCATCTGTTCCAATAGTCAGCCAGCTTTGAGGGTACATGAGTCAAATACAATATCCGCAAATTTTTTCTAGAAATGGTCAACAGCATTCTTCACGGAAAAAGTATTTGTATGAATCCTCAATATAACATCTGTTTGCAAAGAAATAATTTGGATTGTATTTACAGCGTTTTCTTTGTATCAATCACAATAATATATTTTTCAAGAACATAATTTTATTACTTCATTCAAGAGAAAGTATCTTAAACAGAAGTACATTGTATTTGTACTGAGCACATTGTATTTGACAACAGAATGTTTCGGAAAACAAATTATGGCAAATACCTACACATATTTTATTTAATAATTTTATATAACTATCAATTGGGTAATTATCCTTGTCAGTAATATATTTTACCTATATACCAAAAATACACATTCTTATTATCATTAGGAGTCGATTGTGATTAATGAGTCATAAGAGGAAAGTACTCTAAAAAAAACTTGATAAAGAGAAATAGATGTTCCTTGGTGGTCCGATAAACTGGCTGAAATGCGAAGTAAGGTTAGAAGAGACTTCAATAGGGTCAGATGCAATGAAAAATGGAACCTATAAAAAAATCGTAACTAACTATAATTAAGAAGTAAGAATAGAAAAAGACTTGAAAAGCCTTCTGTGAGTAATATCACAGAAACTAAAGAGGATGCTAATTTGCATAAAATCCCTTGTAAGGATCTAAGCAATCAGAAACTATTGAACTTCTTTCAAGTACTTACATTCCAGACTGTAGAGTACATAATGAGTTAATAATGACTGTACGAAATCAATAAAATACAATTGGTTTGAATAAAAACTGGGACTCAGCAAACGAAATCATCACTCCAGTAAAAGTGAATGGGTTGGTTGCGATGGTATATTTTATCCAAATCAATAAAATACTATTGGTTCGAATAAAGACTGATCATTAACAAACGAAATCATCACTCTAGCAAAAGTGAATCGGTTGGTTGCGATGGTATATTTTATGAACTCTTACAAAAAGTTATGAACTCACTTCTATCTCATCCAGTTAGACTGTTCAGTGTTCAGATTAAGCCTCACTACGTTAGTGATTCCTTTGAAACGGCGGGAAACAAATGTAAAAGTTACGCCAAAGGCTGAAAGGAGACCCTGTTCTGATCAAAAATTCTACAGACTCATAAGTGTGACCTCGTTTCTTCTTAAAGCCACGCAGAAAAACTTACTTTTCAGAGTAAACAGAATGATTTCCAGCAGAGCACATCAACTGAAACTGCCCTCTGAAACCTTTTTTTTTCAGAAATAGAACAAACGTTGTAAAATAAAGAGAAGGTGCTCTTATAGTGACTTGGATAGATGTCAAGCTAAAAATCAGAATAATAACGACTAAACTATGTGGCTACAGCAAATCTATCACTGAAAGCAAAGTATGTTTTCATGTCGTTGTACTGTTATGATCGCTAGTAGTAGACTTAATAACGTTCGTTTCTGTACCAGAAGATACACAGACGACCGTGTAATGATGATCAAAATACTATCAAATTTGATGCAGAACAGATTTAATTTAGTAAAAAAACAGTTACCAACAAGAACAATTAAAAGTCCACCCTGCCATGACCATTTTAGCCTCATAATTTACAGGACTGAACTATTGGTTTACAAAGTAAAAACTTAGGACTGCAAACTCAAAGACAAATTAAACAAGTAAATGACAAGCAACCAGACCCAAAATGTTTACCGGATATATACAATGTTAGTAAGACCGATTGTCACTTACACTGCAGTCATCTGGTGGGAACAGACACTAAAAGTTCCAATAAAGCATGTCCACGGCGACAATGGAAGTGATAATAAGCCTTATTCATTTGCACATTATAATGGCAAAAGAAGCAGCAATGCGTTCAACAGCAGCAAAAAACCAGAATATGTGTGTTCAAAATTCAAATCGAATGTTTGAATATTTTGAACGACTGGTGCAACTATTGAGTGAAAGTCCATAAAAAAGGTATCAAAAACATTCGTATTTGAACCGGATACCATCGTGTTCTACAAAACAGATAATGGGGTTGGTTCAGGTGTTTATCGCCCTTACAGCCAAGCGGCAGTTAAAGTTCAAAAGTCATGCGAATTTGTATCAAAACTTGTATTGGATTGTCTACAAGACCTAATTGAATCAGCCAAGGACAATGCACTGTCCTTGATATGGGTTCCACGCCATTTGAGCATTGAGGAAGATTGATGAATTGGCCAGACAGGTATAGAAGTCATTCTCCTTATTGGCCCGGGATCATTCTGTGGAATATGTATGCCTTCCCACTTCGTTGATGGATCAAATTAGGCTCTTGAGCTGGAAAAAATGATCTAAGACAATAGTTGCAATGTGCACAGAGCATTGCAATATGAACCTACAGCGATGCTTAAATATGCAGAACGAACGATAGATGGGACAGATATTGTAATGAGTAAGACGAGAGTTGTTAGCATTTACTGAGAGAATTCGGTCGTTTAATGATGAGGAGGAGAAGAGTTCTTGCGGTGCTTTTATATATATTTATAAAAAGATCACCTTTTATTTTCGAAATTATGGCAGGGTTTAACATTAGAAAGTATACACAAAAATCACAATCAGCCCATACTTCTAATATTTTTATTTGAGCCAATTCGATCATAGGGAGAAATCCGACCAGATAGTTATTAAGTTAAACTCGTTATATATATTTTTTGCATTTATCATGTTAACTATAAATACTCGTGTTTTCGCTCTCTGGCGTTATGTGAACATTTATTTAGTTAGGGAATTTTCATTAAATTCCGAATCTGAATAACTTAAACAACAAGCTTGTTAATATCAATTAACGATTAAAATTCAGATAACATTTTATTATTCGTAAGTATTTCATATTTTATACTTTGTTTCGGATTTTTGTATCGTAACTGTTGAGATTTTCTGTGTTTTTTTTTACAGAAAATTGTTTAAATATGCATTTGCAAATAAGAAAATATGCAAAGAATAGTAGAACTATGCACGAAATAAACATTACGATTTTGCAAATTAGATTAAAATTATGAAGATTTTATCTCTTGTTATTACTTTTGGCTGGCACAAAAGTGATTAAGATCTCCGCTTCCGACTTTATTCATTTGAGACTTTTTGACCAATTTGTTTTAAAACTTTCACCCTAAAATATTATACAGATTTTAGGTTCAGTCATAACATTTGAGCAAATTTTTAGTCCCCTCGTCGTTTTTTTATTTTAAGTTTTAACTATTTAAGATAAGACAAAAGAAGACAAAAAGACAGCTTTCAAGCACCTACATATTCCATCTTTTTTTTCTTGAACAGCCGTATTGTACATATGAAGGATAAATGCGGGACCTATTTGTATCTGATGAGCGCTATATTCCTAAGTGAATTGATTTCGATGTACCGAACCGTTCAATGTCTATTCTATCTTCCATAAGATTCGTATCTAAATTTATAAATATATGTCTAGAACAGAAAAGTGGTCAAATGTCATTGCAAAATGTGTATTATATACAATCTTCATACAACGAATCACAATATTTTAATCATCCAATTTACTTTTATTATACTGAATAAGTAATGTATATAGGATATACATAAATATGCTTGTATAAGCAGAAGCAGCGTATATACATATACAAAACTAAGTCTAATTCATACAAGTACATTTATAATATTTAACTCAATGTTAAAAACATGTATACCTTTTCAATATTTCGACTAATCTTTATTTGATTCGCTCGTTGTGTAATAGTTGGACGAAATTGTTCTTCAATTTGACGTTGCTTGATAACACCAGCTTTTGCTACATTATTATTGTCTGGTGTCAAAATAATGGTATCCTCTTTTTTTTTGTTATTCAATGGTGAAGGCATTGGTTCGGTATTTATTTCATCCGGTTTTTTCATACCTAATCTTATCATTTTCACAGAGTTTTCAACTTTTTTCGAATCCGATGCGGTTCGATTGATTGGCTTTGTTGTTTTATTAATCGGTTTTTGCAATAGTTTCGTTGTTAGGTATGCATCACCTCCGGTTGATTTTCGATATATATTCTCACGATGAAAGTCAATGGTTTTGTTGGCATCGGAATCAGGAGATTCACAGCAAAGTCCTGTACTATTTGATGCTACATTACTAATGCCAGTGTTAAGTAAATTTGCATGATTTCCGTAACGATTGGCTATCTGTAGAATTTGATTAGAAGCAATGGGTCCAGAATTTGAATTTGAATTTGTGGAATCTTTTTCCATTTTAAAAATTTGCTTGCCCAGTCTCTCTAAAACATCAATTGAAGACATTTGTGGCAATAGACCTTCGTCTATATTCGATCGTTCGACGATAGCTTGATCGATTTCATCATCAACAATGCATAATTTTATGCTATTCATTTCATGTGATTTTTTCAAACCGTCAACTTTGGTTGGTTTGGCTGACAAATTAATCGGCATTGTATTTCTATTGTTCATATTTAAGTTAATTTGATTAATTTTATCAACTTGTTTGAGTTTATTTGCCTGGGAAATTTCAATTTCCGGCACTATTCTATTTGGTAAATCTTGTCGGGGCGGAGGCATCGGAGCCAACCGCTTTGATGTCTTATGAGCAGGTATACGAAAACTTTTACGAGCAACATCATCACGTTTCAAATCCGATTCCATTATGATTCCTTTTTTTATTCGTGAACGAACCACGATATAATGTTAATTGGCAAATTATATATTTAAAATAGAGCACACGAATGAAGAAAAAATTAAAGTAAAATAATAATTTTCAGTATAACTGCACAATATTACTAAAATTCAGTTAGAACTAAAGTGATTTTTATGTTTTTGATAATCTTATCAGACTTTGCTCATATGTAGTAGATATATAACCATATTTAAACACATTTGTGTATGGATACTCAAAAATATTATCAGGTTTGATTACATTACAGGTGATGAAATCATCGCCATTTGTCTTATCGCAAAGCAACAGTTGAAAAAAAACACAAAGATAAAGAATATATCTTTGAAAAAGAATTATAACTTTATTTTCAAATATATAAGGAAAAAGAGTAGAGCATATAAGTAGGTAAATGTATTAAGGTTTACAAAGTATAAATTGTATTGTGGCAAAATTTAGACATTAAAAAATGTTACCAGTGTTGAAAAGTAAAACGTGGTATAAGAAGAGTGTAGTTCAGGAGTTTAAAAGGAAGAAAAACATTCAATTACCGGAAGGATGAGGCGCTTATTTTCAATTATTGGTATGTTTCACGTGTTGTATTTTTTACTATGTTTTTATTATTATAATCAAGAAACGCACTATCTGCACAATTTTTCTTGTGTCTGTGGCGAAGAAATAAAGCATAAGATTGTCTTTCGACGATATTGTGCGTCATAGTACTTTTAATATTACGGACATAAGCATTGCCAAGCAAATACGAAACTGCATGATTTTAAAACCTTTTTGACAAAATAATTTACATACATTACAATTTTAATCAAATATGCAATTTTTTATTAATTATATTTAAACATAAAATGAACTCCAGTTTTTCAATTTGATAATCTGATAACTATCTACCGGGCTATCTACCTGTATTTATTTATTTTAAACGCAAATGATATCTTATTAATTTGCTTCTCTTGATATACTATATACGAGTACATCCGACATCTATATTGCTTTTACTGTTAATTTGACTAAAATATAAATTGTATTTAACTTCTATATGTTAATTTAAAATTCTAATAAATATTAATGGAACATTATAAAATTACTATAATAAACTAAATAATAAAATTAAAATTAAAATTAGTAACTTTAATATTTATTAAAATTGAAATACAAACTCCTCGTAAGTCAGACTCATTCCTAATTATAGGAATACATTCCATAACTAGAAAA